>JBCEWB010139723.1:0-10973 GCA_039654565.1 Peronia peronii | reverse complement strand
ATGAATGAATGCGTGAGTGAGTGAATGAGTGAGTGACTGACAGAGCGAGTGTTTGGTTGAATAAGTAGGTGAGTGTAGTGAGTTAAGTGAGTGCATAAGTGAATGCGTGAGTGAACGAATGTGAGTGCCAGAGTGTGTGAGTGAGTGAATGAGTGGGTGAGTGATTGAGTGCGTGTGTGAGTTAAATGAATGAGTGAGCGAGTGAGTGAGTTAGAGAGTAAGTGAATGAGTGAGTCAGTCAGTCTGTAAATAAGTAAGTCAGTGAGTGAGTGATTGAGTGTGCATGTGAGTGAATACTTTGGGATACTAAATGAATGAGAAAGTGAATGACTGCAATGCATTTGTGAGTGACTGGAATAAATGAAAGTGTGAACATGGGTGGAATGAAGGAGTATGTGGCATCAGTCAGTTTCTGTATGTTTGCTGTCTGTCAGTCTGTTTGACTGGGGGGATGGGGAGAGAAATGGAAGACCGAACCTTTGTCACAGAGATCTCCTTGCTTGCCAGGGGGACACGCAATGCACTTGCCACTGACATTATGGCAGTGTTGATCCAGACACTTAGTGCTGCACTCTTGCTGGCAGTCCACGCCGTACTTTGTCTTCGGGCACACTACAGGAAGAAGAGATATAAGACAGATAATTCAACTAATACACTAATAAAACACATACCCATCAATAGATGGAGAGTAAAACCACCGAGTTACCAACTTGTTCAAAATCGATTGGGCTACAAATACATCCAGGAAAGACAAAAGTATTGAAGGTGAATACATCAGCTAATGAACCTATCCTAGTAGAAAACAGACCTATAGAGGCAGTTGACAACTTCACTTACCTAGGCAGTGTAGTGGATAACAAAAGAGGAACAGCCGTAGACATTAAGGCAAGGACAGGAAAGGCAAGGACAGCATTTACCAACCTCAGTGACATCTGGAAGGATCGTGCCGTCTCTACAAGAACAAAAGTTAAGTTATTCAACTCCAATGTTAAGTCAGTCCTATTGTATGGAAGTGAAACTTGGAGCTTAACTCAGACTTGGACCAACAAATTACAATGTTTTATAAATGGCTGCTTGAGGAAGATACTTCGAATCAGATGGCCAGATTCCATTCAAAATGTAGTTCTTGCTCTGGGAAAGGACAGGACAGAAACCAGTAAACATAGAGATAGGTCAACGAAGATGGAGGTTGGTGAGACATACACCCTTAGGGGGCCATGCAGCGGCACTACAAGGCATGCACTTCAATGGAACCCACAGGGACAGAGAAATAGGTGTAGCCCACGAGCAACCCAGAGAAGATTCATGGAGGATGATTTGAAGAGAGGAGGGCTACAGTGGAAAGATGCAGTGAGAAGTGCCCAGGATAGGAGAAAGTGGAAGTCTGTTGTTCGCTGCCTATACCCTGATACAGGGTGGTGAAAAAGGCGTTGATGATAATGATGAATTAAACTAGTTGGACAAGTGAATGAATGAATGAAAAAATGAATGAAAGAATGAATGAATGAATGAATGAATGTGACTGTGTTCATTGATCAATTGAAGAAGACATAGACACTTTCTTTGGGTTTGAATTTTTTTTTTTTTTTTTTCATTAAAATGCACATCTGGACGATTATGCCTGTTTCGTGTCTCCATGAATAAATCAATGAATGATGAATAATTGTAAGAATTACTGAATAAGAAAATGAATAAACGGATAATTAAGAGGCTGGTGGAAATAAGGAATATAGATATTAAAGACTGCAGGAGCAAACAGAGAAAGAAAACGTAACATGACTTTGATTGCGATAGTAAGGCTATTTAGCAAGTAAGTGAATGTGTCAAAACTGTGCGAATGAGTATAGTATTGACTGATTAATAGGCTGTTTATGCAAAGCAAGTGAATGAATAGGTGAATGCATGACTTAATGAGGGAGTGAATGAGTGAACCACTGAATGAGTAAGTACCTGAGTGAATGAATGAGTGAGTGATTGAGTGAATGAGTGAGTGAATGAATGGATGGGTGACTGAGTGAGTAAGTGAAAGAGTGAGTGAATGAGTGAGTGAATGATTACGTGAGTGAGTTAGTGAGCTAGTGAATGAGTGAGTGAGTGATTGGGTGAGTGAGTGAATGAGTGAATAAGTGTGTGAGAGAATGAGTAGATAAATGCGTGAGTGAGTGAGGAGTGATTAAGTATGTGAGTGAGTAAATGAGTGAGTGAGAGTGATTGAGTGAGTGAATGAGTGAGTGAGTAAACGAATGAGTCAGTGAGTGATTGAGTGAGTGACTGATTGAGTGGTTGAGTGAGTGAGTGAAGGAAGTGAGTGCATAAGTGAACGAGTGAGTGAAAGAATGAATGAATACCTGAATGAGTGAGTGGCTGAGTAAGTAAATACGTAGATTAGTGAGTGAAGTGAGTGTATGAGTGAACGAATGAGGAAAAGAATGCGTTAATGTCTAAGTGTGTGAGTAAGTGAATGAGTGGGAAAGTACATGAATGAGTGAGTGAGTGAGTGAGTGAGTGAGTGAATGAGTGAGTGAGTGAGTGAATGAGTGTCTGAATGACTAAATGAATGAGAAAGTGAATGACTGGAATGCATTTGTGAGTGAGTGGAATAAGTGAAAGAATAGTGAACGTATGATTATTAATGCATGAAGGAGTTATCAGTCAATTTCTGTATGTTTGCTGTCTGTCAACACGTAGTGCTTCACTTTTGCTGGTAGTCCACGTCGTGCCTTGCCTTCGGGCACACTACAGGAAGAATTGATAGTTTGAGATAGACGTTCAACTGAAGAGGTAAAACTGAATGAATGAATGAATGAATGAATGAATTGCGAGGGTAAATGAGTGTGAGTTTCAGGTCAAGAAATGACAGATTTGGGTTACGGCTTATCATTATCATCTCTCGACGATACCGAAAACGAAGTTGGCTGCTGCAGTCAATGGCATTGACAGGGTATTTGTCCTCTTTTTGTTCTCAACTGCACTAGCTCTAATGACGTCATGGATTCACATACCACTAGATACATCGATCTTGCCAATGAGAGCAGTAGGTGATCTGTCTTGTTTTGTTGTTGTTATTGTTTTCTCGTCAGTCTTGTTTTCGTTAGATCTTTTGCTTGGTATTGTAACACATGGCCACATCAAAATATCTTAACCTTTTTCCATATAGTAATGACAGGATCTGTCTTATTATTCTCAGTTCTTTCAATGCCCTTTCATTTGTTCTTCTGTCTGTCCCAATGATCATGAACAGCCTCCTGAAATTGTTTCCTTTTTTTTTTTTTTTTTAATCATGAGCGTTTCTTTGCATTCGTGATGCAGGTCCATAATATGACGGGCAATTTCAATGCATGTAATTTTTATTTTCATTTTTTTTATGGAGATTAATACTGCGATCGTTTTGATGTTGTTTTATTGGATCAATCTGCTGTCGGCCATGTCCATTCTTGTTTTTATGGCTTAGAAACATGTCGTCATTTGTTCTAGTCGAGTCTAGGTATTTAAAACCTTGGTTATTTTCTAGTCGATTTTTTTTTCGATCTTTATTTTACGGTCTGTTAGATAATTGGTTCCAGTAACATGCAGTCCTTGTGTCTGTTTGACATTAAGCTTGAGACAGATTTTTCTTCCTGTCCTGTCCACTCTGTGTAGCGTTTTCTCCATGCTGGTGAAATTGTCTGTCAGTTGCTCTGCATCATCGGCTTAATGGATTTCTATCCCCTATCTTGAGTGGGAAAAACTAAGAGTTAAGGATCCCTAAATGTAAGTTAGACAGAGCTAGTTCTGAAAGTAGTGATTAATAAGTATTGCCCTGTATCTTCCCATTTTAATGAAGTAATCAATATCTCTTTCTCTCACTGCACTTGTTGACGCCCTCATGAAAAAAAAATCAAGTAAATACCAAAGACAATATTTCCTCAGTCAAATAAAAAAGAGACTGATTATAAAGTATCGGCTGAACTAGATTTTGGCAAAGCATGCATGAAACCTGAGAAAAAGTTTTATCTCAATAATATGGTTCTAAGAAAACCTGTCAATAATCAGAGCCAGTGTTTAGGCTATAAAGTAATGTATGGGGGAATTTGATGATTGAAGATACGGAACGTTAACATCAATGGTTTAAATTTGTATGACTGCAAGTGGAAACTTTACAAACTATAAAGGAATGCAATAAATGAAAAAGGCGCTTACAATAGAAATAAAAGCAATAAAATCACCTTGGCTCCTTTTCCCTCTGTGCCAGGAGTTTAGAGTAAAGATTACCTCTTTACTTCTATATTTGGGCAGTACCTGTGATACTATTTTTGAATGATGTCATTGTTCGTGAGTTTATAAGAAATCTTTTCGTTTCTGCTTGAATTATGAACGAAAATGAATTGGCGTTTTTTGGTCATGACAATAGTTTTATATAGGTTTGTGACTGCAATTGGGTCCATTGATGAGCATTAATATTTCAGGTATGTTCAAGAATCGTTATAGAAAGAATCCTGTAAAATTCTTTCATAAGGATAGATCAAATTAATCATGAATTGCCTCTGTACTCACATTTTTAGTATTCATATGGTATTGACTCGAATTATCCTAGCCACTGATGCAGCCGGCGAAACAGTATGTTCCTCTTATTGGACTGATTAAGACCATTCATAAAATAGATATGCATATACACGTAATTACAAAGAGTAACAATCACACCAACAAAACATAACTTATAACAGTGGATTGCATTATCCAGACGCATGTCATAAGCGTCCAGGAATCAATGAAAGACGTAGATGGAATTGATCTAATATATGCTGTACTCAAGGCTTTAGAAGGGAGCACAATCACTGTAATCAAAATGACTTGGACTCACCGTTAGCGCACCCCTCTCCGTACCATCCGGCTAGACATCCATGTGGACAAGCTCCAGTGCTTATAAAACACTGCTCCTGTTGATCACAGCGACACTTATGCTTACACTCTCGTCCGTAGATATATATAGGACAAGGCCTATTCTGACATTGTATCGGCTCACAGGCTGAATCTGTCAAACACAAAGATGAGAAAAATAAAGCACAATGAACCTGAGGGAAAACAGATTCAGCATAAAGGATTCAAGTGGCGTCCTGAAATTCATAGTCGCAGCTCGTACGTCTGACGTATTCGCTTTGCCTCAGTGATAAGATATCAACCTATATAATAGACAGGCAAGGTGGTGACTACCATTGAAGAATTGAGTTCTGAATTAGCAAGAAAAGCATCCAATACACAGTTGCACAAGCATATAAACAGTCACACACAGGGAGAGAGAGAGAGAGAGAAAGAGAGAGAGAATGAAAGAGACAGATTATGTTTGGAAAACATTATAGTTATCCACTGGTGATGTTTAGAGTGACACACTTAATTGTTCCATACTATTATGCCATACAACAGATCAAAAAGTCATCTTACAGTGTCCAGTAATGGAATTTACTATGATGGTCAGGTGGTTAAGAGAACGACTAACCATTGCAAAACCTTCCTGCCATGGCAAAACTGTATGTAGAGAGTGGAGCTGAGTTTGTAGTTTACATAGTACGTTATTATGGTATGCTGCCCTGATACTGGAAAGGTGTTCCTAGCCAACAGCTGTTTGTAAAAAGGCATTCAACGATCAATGATATATTTTATGCCAGCAAATCCCTCTGTATCATAAAGCACCTCTGACTCCTGGCTGCAGTTTCCGATCACACTCATGGAGCTGTTCGGCTCTTGTTAAGACACATTCATATATCCAATTACTATTTTTTTTTAGTTCTTGACTTCCGGAGTTATATTGGCAAAAACAATAATGTTCTCGTCTATTAAATTCAGCTCACACTTTATCATCGGGGTTTGCCAGCCGCCACTTAGTCAGGCCCCTGAAGCAATTGCTCAGGTGGAAACATCCAAGGGACTGGGCTGCTCTAAAGCAAAGGCTCATTCTCCAAGATTACTCTTGTCACACCCGATGGTTGCCATTCTGTCCCTTACAGCCCGCCTCAGTAGGTTTTGCTGTATGGGAGATGTCACAGAAAATCAGTCTCTTGGTTTTTTTCTTTGGATTCCCTTTCATTCTGTTGCCGGTCAGCATGTATTTATACCGGCCATGGTTCAACTGATCCTCGGGCCAACCAGGAGAGCAGCAGCTGGCGACAGGTCTCAGCACGTATAGGAACACAGGGGGCGGTGACTGTCTTTGAGAGGAGGTCATCATAACATCTCTTTGTGTGACTGAAAAGCCATGAAAACGGTCGCCTAATGCACGGTATGAGAATCTGAGTACCCGTCACTACTCAGCTTCCCCTCTCGTGCTCAGGGCCCATACTTTGTAGAGCCAGATAAGAGCGATGTTTGTGTTGTACTCGCACAAAGACAGACAAAAAAAAAAAAAAAACAGGACAAAACGCAGAGTAAAGTGGGACCACAGATGTCGCTTATGGAATGCAGAATGCTAGTCTGTTATATTGTAGGCAATGGAGAGTGACCCTGAACAGATAGGAGTTGGATCTTCATTTTCACTGGAGAGGAAATAAACAACATACCTGTGTACATTGATTGGTGTATAGAAAACTTCAAAAACGAAATAAGAGACAGAGAGAAAAAGTGTGTGTGTGTGAGAGAGAGAGAGAGAGAGAAGGGGGGCTGGAGGAGAAAAGGGAGGGAGACAGAGAGGGAAAGAGCAGAAGAGAAATAAGGTGAGAAAAAAAGATGAAGTGAAGCACAGAGAACAGAATACAGAAACAACATCTTGGGACACTATGGAAATGTTCCACTTACCGCCATACACCTCCACCTCACATACGGTCAAAGCCATCGCTCTTCCAAGTTTGACAATCTTGATTTTTGCAGCTGGTCCCAGTTTTCTTTTATCATTGAATTCATAAACAGCTCTTTCGTCATTTCTTGGGTCCGTGTATTTAAAAAGCATATTTCTACCAGCTCCATACCGCTCCAGCGTGAAACCAACAAGCATGTGCCTGAATCTGTCTAAATAGAAGAAAAAAACAACTTAACAACTTAGAATTGTCATTTCTAGATTTTGCCTGTTATTCTTATCTGTCACTGGAAGGTGAGGCCAAAAAATCTGTTATTTATCGTAGATTGAAAAGAAGGAAAATGCCAGAAGCAGTTTTTGCAACTCACATCTGTCCAGAGCCAAATGTGAAGCTCGTCTGCTTTTGTGTCAATACTTTTCATCTTTTCTCAAAGATGGCATGGAAATAATTCAGTTTACGAATGAAACGTTCATGTTGAGACTACGGCTTGTTATTGGAAACCTGCTTTCTGCCTCTTTTCCCTTTCCCCAATAGGACTGAAAATACACAGAATGATTTTCAGACTAAATCTTGAGAGAAAAGAAATTGTCTCCAAGCAAGGAAAGAGTTACAAAGCATGTCCAATGTCCATTAGTCCCTTGTGCAGATCAACTAGTTTTAAGTGTGTGTGTGCATGCGTGTGTGTGTGTGTGTGTGTTTCAAAATGATATTGTGTTGTGGTAAGTATCATTTCAGGTCTCTATCAATTCAACAATTATAAAGACATCTTCATTATATGCTTATAATATCATACTGTGTAATAAAATCAAAATCATCCCCGATTTTTGTACTCATACTGGGAATCCTAACATTCCAAGGATTGACTGAGTGAAATGTCTACAAGCAAGAGAGAGAGGACCTCACCCACAGTCATGTATACACCCACACATATACATACAAACACTCTGCATAATTTCACTGTAATGAGTTTAAAACCAGAACGAAAGGGAATCATGAGCTTGACACACACAAACAACATAATATATCTGAGCACACCAGCCCCCTCTCACTTCCCCCTCCCTCCACCACACAGACACATGTCCCTGAGACAACAATATGTGTAGGCTTGGAAATGGAAAATAATTTTCTAAATTTTCTAAAATGAAGACCTTGGTTAAATTAATGAGAGATAATTTGCATCAGCTTGTTGATATGTCACCGTCGTTTCATCCAGTATCCACCTAGAAGATTAAGCTATCGAGAGAAATGTAAACATATATAAAACAAAATAATGATCAACGCCTCATCTTGTGACAAAGAAATTGACGCTTACCTGTGCTATATATGACATATCTGTTCACCCAGCTGTTACTCAAATAGACCTCCCAGTATGGAGATAAATCCCTCTTTGTATGACTGCAGCTATGCGTATCGACATCCGAGTTATTATTGCCATCTACTGCATTGAGTGATACTGCTTTACTCTTTTGGATATTCAATAGAAAGCTGGTAAATATGCCAGACTGCTTTGTTTCTTTCTTAAGGGCCACATTTCGACCTGAAAAATAAATTTTATCCTGAGAAACGTTTCAATTCATTTAATTTAATTATCTCTGTCAAAGAAATGTGACAATCTTTTACAAAGTGTCATTTTCAACAGGAAAAGTTTCCATTATTTAAAACTGTGAAATCGTGTATGCATTATCATGCTCCAAAATCACTGACAAGAAACAGTACCCAATACGTCATTTTCTCGATCAGTTGTAGTATATGCTTATAATCTTTATGTATGCGTGTGTGGTGAGTGTTTGCACAAGCGCATACTAAAATATTAATTATTGTATACATAAAAACTAGATTGATTAGAAACGACCATTCATTCTCTATGTGTCTACATACAAAATCTTTTGATAGAGGCCGTTAGAGGATGATTAATATATGATAGAGCGCTGAGAGCCCAGTATCATTTGCTTGTTTATGTAATAATTACCAACACTGGCTGTCAGTGGGAAAGTACAGGGGCCGTATTCATGAAGTTACCGTAATAAGATTACACTAAGGCGTAAACTTACTGCACGGTATACATAACGTGCAATTAGATATACCTAGCGAAAAACTGGCCCAAGCAAAGTGTAACACTGACTTACGTCTTCCCGTAAAAAGAAAAATTGATAACTTATCGTTTGCTTATCGCTCTCTCTTTCTCTCTCTCTCTCTCTCTTTCTTTCTCCCCCCCCCCCTTCTCGTCATTCTCTCAATTTGGCTAATGTGAAAATACATGTAAAAGGAAATGATATCGCAATTTACTTGAATTTATCCACCCCTAGACAGTCTTTGGAGATGTCCATTGTTTGCATGTGTTGATTATTCGGCTCACAATTTTACGATCAAGCCTCAGAAGCCTCGACGATGGTAAGATCTTTTTCTTTTTTAATTATTTCTTATTTAAGTTGTCTATTATCGAAAATTAGAAATACACTATGCGTCACTGAAATCAATTCATAGTGAAAGCTATTTCTTAGCATTTCCACTTCTGTTACATTTCTTCTTCTTTTTCTTTTTCTTCTGCTTCTTTTTCTTTTTCTTCTGCTTCTTCTTTTTCTTTTTCTTCTTCTTCTTCTTCTTTTTCTTCTTCTTCTTCTTCTTCTCATTCTTTTCTTTTTCTTCTTCTTCCTCTTCTTTTTCTTCTTCTTCTTCTTCTGCTGTTGTTATTAGTATTATTAGTACAGTTGTTTTACTATTATTTCTTTGACTACCGACATCAGAGCCCAACCGCTAGAACTAAAACAACAGACAGCGCCAGTTTACGTCCCACCTACCACTGTGGAACATCTTGCGATACCTGATTGCACGAACCAAGAGGTTCCATGATCCACCGAAATAGCTGAATGGGAGGTAGGTTACAGGCGATAACCACCCGCAGGAGGTTGAAAAGCGAATTAAATACCCGAATTTTAATTACAACTAACTCTACATACAGGCTACATCCTAAACATCAGACATCTGTTATTGTCCTGTAATAGATCAGCAAGATAAACCAAGATACAGCGACCAACTGAACTAGAATGACCGAACTGAAATGAAAAGAAATGTGGGTTTCAATACAGGCTACTTGTACAATAATAAAGGCACGCATAGAAACAAACAGATCAGCCACTTGTATTTTATCAGATTAAACTAACAAATCTTGATTTTCATGGAGGGAGAACAGCGGGAACTAGGGCTTTCCTTATATAAGCAAAAAAAAAAGGCAAATGTCAAAGACATCTAAAATCAACAACAAAAAGCTGCGTCATTTTATTCGAATCAGATTATGCACCAAGTCTTTGCTCTCAACAAAGTTCCAAAGTATGGCGTCGTCGTCATATACTGTCCTTGAAATAACTCTTTAATGAATATTGTGATAATTGGTCATAAAACAATTTCAGATTAAATCAGATACTTTAATGTGAGCTATAAAATGTTGAAATGTGACATACCCACTCTGGTCCGAAGGATACGAAACAACTCAGTGCTCAGCTATTATCATTATTATTTTTCTTCTTTTTCCTGTTCTTCATCTTCTTGTTTCTTCTTTTTCTTTTTATTATTACTGCTATTATCATTTTGAATGTTATTGTTCTCTATCTTGATCTTATCTCTTGTTCCTTAAATTTCCCTAAGTTTACAATGCATAAATACATATTTAAAAAAAAACAAAAAAAACTTATGACTGGCTTTGAAAATGAACGTGAGTTCCGCATCATATCTGTTGATGTGTTTGTCTCTTTATTTAGTATTTATTTATTAATGCATTGTATATTTATGTGTCAGTTAATAAGTGAGTTAATCAGTCAATCAGAGAGCCAGTCAATCAGCAGCCCCATCAGCTAACCGACTAGTCAGTCAGTCAGTCAGTCAGCCATCTACTTAGTCAGTTAGTTAGTTACTTGGTAACTTGGTAAGTTAGTTCGCTAGTTAGTTAGAAGTTAGTTAGTTCGTTAGTTCATTCATTCGTTAGTTAGTTACCTAGAGAGACAGTTAATTGGTTAGTTAGTCAGTTAGTTAGTTAGTTAGTTGATTGGTTGGTTAGTTTAATTAGTTAGTTAGTTAGTTATTTAGTTACTTAGGTAGTTAGTCAGTTAGTTTGTTAGTTTGTTAGTTAGTTAGTCAATTAGTTATTAGTTAGTTAGTTAGTTAGTTAGTTAGTTAGTTAGTTAGTTAGTTAGTTAGTTAGTTAGTTAGTTAGTT
>JBCEWB010139690.1:0-10974 GCA_039654565.1 Peronia peronii | reverse complement strand
ATAGATAGATAGATAGATAGATAGATAGATAGATAGATAGATAGATAGATAGATAGATAGATAGATAGATAGCCTGACTATTCCCTATTAATGACCAATGACTAAAGGCGCCTTAAGAATCCAACGGTAGTTTTGGAAATATCTGTTTTAGTTAAGAATACCAAGCGATATATCATTTTCTTATACTACGTTTTTTTTTTCATAAAAGTGTAAGTTTATTATTTTTTTAATTTTAATCATTTAATTGCTTTGTTGTCAAGATGCTTAACTCTCACAATCGGAATATAAACAATGGCAGAAAATGCCGAGGTTTTTCTCTTTTGTTTTCTTAATGGAGATTATTTTTGACCAGCTCCATTACTTCGCTTTGCGAAACAAATTTTGTTGAGCAAATCAGTGTGAAAGCCCTTGTTCTCTTCTCTTCTCATTTGAAATACTGGTCATGAAAGAATTTACTTAAAGTATTAGCACAAGAAGAAAACTTGTGGTTCACCCTCCACCCTCCCCTCTCCCCCCTTAACCCTTTACTACGCTTGTTCAACATCCCTTTTGTATGGTAAAGTTAAGTCATTCAACTGGTCAAAAAGATTACCCATTGAAATGTATGAAACATCTCTTCATCTGTTCTACCAGTATCTCTTTTGACCTTATTTCAGAGCAATGATGTGCACAAAAATAGCTCAGGTTGTTCACAGAGCAAAGATGTTCTACATTGTAAAGTAAAATATCTGGATAAGTTACCTACAGCAAGAGACAAATACAAACAGGCCTGGCGTTCTCCACTATCACATGAACAATGGGAGATTGAGATCCAAGTCGATTCCTTGTCCACTAGAAATGTTAAGTTTATACTTTATAAGTGATGACTTGATTGACTGCTACATAAATCAACAAAAATCTGCCCTTATGGTTTCTAGTAGCAGATCGGCAAAAATCTCTTTCCAGACCGTTTCATGTATAACCAAGACCGATCTTTTATGATCTTTAAGACTTTGAAGAATTTTCTTGAAAAGAAAGTAGAAGAATTTTTTTTTTGTCTACAAGGAATTATTATGTCTTACAAATGGCAAGTCTTTCAAATGGCACAATCTGTTATTTCTTAATGTGTCATTTAAACCGTCCACATTGTCAGTGATTCTTTTTCGGTGTTTATCCCTCGGCTTTTTTTCATGTGCATTTTCTTGTCTGTCCTTTCTTGTTTGGTCAAGTTCCTTTTTCTTATTCTTTATTCTCATGTGAACAGCGAGGCTAAGTCTGAGCATCGTTCCATTCATTCAATAGAAAATCGTCACCGTTTGATGGCTACGGTATAATTAACATTTCATTTCCAACACTTTGGGATATTGAGGAAAAAATATTTGAAAGTCTTTTGATAAATTCTGCAATCATTTATTATTCTACTGAATTAATACATGATCCGTTAATCATTTTTTTTCCTATGGACATTATCTGACATTATCTGACAGCTCTCATGTTCAGGAATGGCATAAGATATCAGTTGTATTTGATATAATTATGACATATTATGCCGTTATGGTAGAGCAAAGACGATAATATGTATATTATAATACAGTACATAAAAATAGATGAATAATCTGACACAGAGCTCACCAGATGCATGATTGCCACTGTCATGACCTGCATCACGACGTACTTCTTTGTACAGAGCCTGGATGTCTATGTCACAGCTGATGCCAAATCTCGAGCGATGAGAGTTGATCTGAGACTGCAACCTGTTGACCTGCTCATCTGGCAGATTCTCGTTCTCAAGGTCAAACGCTTTCATCACACATTTGATATAGCTCCTCACAGCTGGGCAAATGTTGCTCTGTTCGGAAATATCCTGAGCATCCACTGTTGACAGGCCTGAAAGATACATTGTACCACTCAGAGTATATCTGAATGTATCCGAAAAATAGAACAACATCCAGACTTTATCGTTATGCATATAATGGTAGATAAAGGCATGTGACATAGCATGATGGATTAATTTGTCCAGAGAAGTAAAGTGATTTTCCTGTCTAGCTGATGATTTCTTTTACCGAATCATCTTCTGCCTGCATTTCTGTTTATCTTTCTGTATATTTGTCTCTCTGTCTGTCGCTCTGTTTGGCTATCTGTCTGTCCATATGTCTGTCTATATCACCTATTTTATCTATCTGTCCACCACTGTGTTTGGTGAGACTATTTAATACTTACTAAGCACCAGCAGAAAAGCAAGAGTTAGAAATCTGACGCTGTTCATGGTGAACTGATTGAAAGCGAGGTGGTCGGAATTCGACGGTCCAAATTTGGTATCTCTGGCTATAAACAGTTTCCTTGCTCTGTCTTGTAGACAGTGTCGGTTGATGAGATCTACGGAAAAATATATCAAACTATAATCCATTTACACTTTAGTTCTAGAATAAGAAAGAAATACATATAAAACATTTGATCATCTTTCTCAAGGTAGAACATTGTCCGAAGAACAAAATAAACTGCTAACGTATATTTCACTTCGGTCATAATCTTCACAAAGGTAAAGGTCTATTGCCTACAGTATTACTAATATCTGTAACAGAAATAATTTTAATAGTGAAGCTGTTGATAACAATCAACAACACTAACAATTATGATCACCATTATCATCTTTATCAGTCTTATCATATTACTTTGGTGTGAACTCTCAAGGATCAGGACAACATGGAGAGATCAATACATCACTATAACATTTGTCAATCATGGACGTTCACAGCGAAACTACACGGAAATATTCAGTCAATAGAGTGAAAAATGTTCTCGCAAAGGTCTCTAGCTTTACGAACAGGTAAAACTGAATATCAAAGAACACATTCAGACTGAAGGCGTTAAAAACACAAGGAGCACTGTTAAGAGGGCCCGGATAAACTGATATAGCGATGTCGACTAAGATGGTCTTCCAACGGAAGGTCCGAGATAACCACCCCACAGGAGGTTGAAGGAAGTAATTAAAAAAGTCACCATAGCGGACCATCGCAGGAAGGAGGTGTGGTCCCTTATGTTCTTGGAGATACTGAAGCCCATAAGTTTCACGTGACATTCGGCGGACCTTTAGTAACGGGAAAAATAAAACAACAATATGATTTGTTCAGATTCAAACCGTAGATATACATAATATTAGCGCCGAATTCCTCAGACCGACTCACCCTGTGGTCTGACCAAACCCAGGTTAAGAATTCCTGGTGTAGCGGCAGACAAAGGAACAAGAAGACAGACAACGTCAAGGAATGGACCGGTAAAAACATTCACAACTACCGGCCCTTCTGCATAATAGAAACAAGTAGAGATAGAGACGATATGGCGGTCCCTCTGGGAGTGTTCTCATGATTTTGTTGGGAGGGAACTTGGACAAGTCAATCTAAGACACCACTGAAAGGGTGTTTATTTCTTATGCTAGCCTAAAAACAAACAACAAAACAAAAGAAAACAAAAATGAAACAACAACAAAATGGAACAAAAACACTGCTATAAAATTTATATGAAAATATATAGGATGCAGATAGGACAAAATTTCAACCTTACTTGATTCCGCATCAAGTCTCTAATACCTGTGCCTATCAGAGTCACACTATTTAGAGCAAAAAAGCATGCAATTAAATGAAATAGTATTCATGACAAACAGTCCGACCAGATGATATTATCCAGTTCTCTTCTCTCATAGAGCGAATGGTAAAGAATGTTATTGTGCATGTTACAGATAATAAAATAATTGTAATGATGAGTCTTTTCAAGGCCCCACTCAGTTAACTGTGCGACACCAAAAGCATGTACATCATTATCCTTTGCTACTTTTAGGTAGCGATGATGATTACATTTCTCCTACTATTGTTACCACTTGTACTCGGGCTTTGTTTGATTTGTCTGTGCTAATGGCTGAACAAGGTTGTATTGGTTGAAGAAAGTTGTATTCTGTACTGGCATCGGGCTGACAATTATTGTCTTCTTAGCTGTCCTCACCTCCCCCTGTATTGACTTTCATGCCTGAATCTATGACCGTTAGATAGGTTATTGTGATTTCTGCAGGTGGAGGCCATTCTCTTGCTGTGTTCATGTGATTTTTCTCGCTTTTTTCTGCCTTATCGCTTTTGCTCATTTTAGTAGCTTCAGCTCTTTTTTCGAATTGCACAGACCGTGGAAACCCGGCCAGGCAGAGCTGATTTATCTTCAGCTGTTTCTCAAGACCAATAGTAGTCCTCAAATTAATGTCTCCGGATTAAATTTACAAACATCAGCAAAGATGCAGCGCGATGTTCGTCATCGACCTATTTCATTGTAATACAAGTGTTCTCACTATATCTCTCAAAGCCAAGCTGAAGACCATTGCTGCTGATTTCCTATATTCTTGACAACTGTGCTCATTGTAGAACTTTTGTTTTGGGTTTCGTCTCTTCTCAGTTAATATCAAGTATTCTCAGGAGATATCAGATATGACATATATTCGATTGTTCTGGTAGCTCTAGGCTTTATATAGAAAAGGAGCTCAGTACAAAGCATAGACCAGTAGCAACGCTAACCATGACCAAGGTTCCTGCACTGAAGATGAAGAATAGAAATAAAACTCGAAAACCCGACAGCCATGAGATAACGAGACCACAAGTGACACTAAAACTCTTACATTACACAGACATCTGTCTGTCAGTCTTTTCAAATTTACTACATTTGACATCGCATCGTGACCACTGAGCAAACCAATGTGCGCTAAGGCATCAAATGACGGTTTCAAACACCAGCATTCTAAGAGAAACTTTAGCAAATTTATCTTTTTCAGTCGTGCTTCATAATGTGAAGTAAATAACATTGGCTCAAATAAATTTCTGAGGACTTACCAGTGGGAAAACGTAAAGCCTGGAACATTCAGAAAAAACTGCTGCAGACTGGCCATAGGAATTTGCTCGACCTCTATTATAGACTTTCATTATGAGGCCCCGGTGTGCGGAGAAAGTTGAGAACAGGGGGAAAAATAATCAAACTTTTATTTAACTCGATATTTATTGTTCTTTAGGACGGTCTGATTACATCTGACAGTTGTTGGATTGAGAGAAAGGTCCAGGCAATATCGGGATCTACTTCTATTGTGTGCAAAACAAAATTTTGACGAATGAAGAGAACAAAGACATTATTTACTACAGGCTCTAATTACAAAGTGCAGCAAATTTGATATCGATACATGTATTGCTTGCTTCTTCTTCCAAATCAGGCAAAATGCTTTACAGAACTGTGCAATGAGGTCACGCAGGCGAACGTCCCGTGCTAGCTCACAGCTCACTGCACATCGGTGAGGAAGAAGTCAGCGAGCGCTGTTTATACATGCATTTCTAGATCTCTCTGAAGTCCATTCCCGGACAATCTAAGTATGTAGCTATTCCTATAGAGTTGTAAATATATACATAGACATTTATCATTTTATTTTCTGTTGATGCTGAAGTGATGACATTGTGACTTTTTATCGTGAATTGTGCTTTTGTTTTTCGACTTCAGTAACGGCATCATCATCAGCTACTTCTGGAACCATGAACAATGCAGACAGTCTGACATGTCAGGATCGGGAAATTTATTTTCGAAAATTATCCCTCTCAGACTCCACACATATAAACTGCATTTAGGGCTGTAGTAGTGGCATTACTCATTTTGTAGATCTAAATCTATTCTAATAGAATAAAAAACATTCTTGGGGCAAATTTGCTTTTCCCCGTTAAATAGAGTGTAGTTTAAATTTTTGAAGATACAATTGTAAAATGTCGGTGGACAAGCGATCCAAGCAAATGACCAGAAATTTCATATTTTGACATAATTAATATTTAAACCTTTGCCCGGTTTTACATGTGGCAGGTTAGATGAAAACTTTTCTTTTTTTTTTTTTTTGTTTCTGGTTTCACCGGGTATTTTCTTGTCTGCGATGAGAAATCTTTTCTGGTGATTAATACGGGTGTTTGGAGAAAATGTGAACTGAGAGACGAAAAGGAATTAAATTATTGGGTGTTTTATGAAAACAGCTGCCTGAAATATTCACATTTCTTTTGTGAAGAGAAACAGGAAGGAAGAAATGATTTAGAAATTTGGCTTTGCAAATTTGTGGCCATTTCCTAGTGAATGAGTGAAGGGTTGTTTAATACAAAGGACAGCACCAAAGAAAGAAAGAAAGAAAAAGGACAGAGAGGAAGAGAGAAAGAAAGAAAAGAAAAGAAAGAAAGACTGGAAGAGAGAAAAACAAAGACAAGCAGACAGAAAGAAAGACATATATTAAAGAAAGAAAGGAAGAAAACTAGAAAGAAACAAAGACACACTGTAAGAAAAAGACTTAAAAAGGAAGAAATAATGAAAGAAAGAAAGGGAGAAAGAAAAAGGACAAATAAACAAACAAACAAACAAAGACACACAGAAAGAAAGAAAGGCACACAGAAAAAAAAAGAATGGAAAAAAAGAAAGACAGAAATAGACGAAGACAGACAAACAGGAAGACATGGAGACAGAAAGAAAGCCAGAGAGAAAGAAAGAATAAATGCTAGAAAGACAGAAAATGAGAAGAAAGAAAGAGAGAAAGAAAGAAACAAACAAATAAAGAAAAAAGTTATTCAGCTAGTCTTCCTATAAAGTGGGTTTTTCAGTCCTTTAATATTGAACCTATAGAGCTGCTGCGTGTCATTTACAAGATTTATGTCCTAAACCAAAAACAACAAAAAAAAAAAAAGACCCAAAAACTGTTTTTGCTACAGGTGAATCTATGTTTCAAGTTTGTTTGCCTGTTGGCCATAAATTATAGAATAAGGAAAACAAAAGATCCACTTGTCTATAGACCATAAAAGAATTCTCAACTTTACTATCATAAAAAATATTATCTGAATACTCATAATCTCGCCTGCATTCATTCAGTTATTTCTGTTTCAACACTCTTGTCTCCTCCCATACAGAGCAAACGTAAAGCAAAAATGAAATCGGCCAGAGCTACCAGGTAGAGAATACATTCATTAGGTTATATTAATTTCTGTAGGGTATAATAAAGCAATTTCCCAGAACACATTAGTAATGCATTATTATCATGGTAATACGAGAAAAACACAAACTTTCTTCCATGTACTCCTCACTTTTATTAACTTTGTTTCTGTTCCATAAATTCATATTTCTCAGCTAGTTGTACAATGGCGTTCATGTAGAGCAAAACAAACAAACAAACAAATAGACAACAAAACAATGCAAAAACCCCACTGTTTGTCTCAGCAGAAATCAAACTGAATTGAAAAAGGTTGAGAAACCAGGAAGACATCTTCACATTCTCATGAGGAAAGTCATATTGCTATGTAAAGTGTCCTTTACTTGAACAATCAGGTCTTTGCATATCCATGATATCCTACTCTAATTATTATTGTGTGATCTATTATAAGAAATTCTATACACCCTATATGGACATAATGTCCATGCTCCATTGTTTCTCTGCGTCTGTTTTATTTATTACTATTATTTCTTTAAACCATCTACAAGGTTGGTATCTCACAAGATTAATCTCGCTATAATTTCGATTTGGCAACATCTCAAAATCGAAACAAATGAAAAATAAATGTAATCTCAAGAGGATCTTTAATGAAGTCGACAAAGACTAACCATGTTTACTTTTTTGGCAATGCCCTTTTCTTGTTTCTTTTCCTTTTTACTCTCTCCTCTATCCCTGGGCCACCGCCCTCCCTGCTTATTCGACACAGGTAAACCTGCAGCAGGCTGAGAGAATGACGATTTTTTATTCATGTAAGAAAAATAAAAGGCATAGCGAATATATTATTAGATTTGATAGTATTTATATATTGCTTACCATCACAGGAAAGTCTGATTTATAAGCAACGAGATATGCCAAACACAGCGTGAGTTCACTAAAGAATAATGACTTATGGATAATGTCCTGATAACTCTACTGTCTATATTCCGGTAAAGTCACATTCTAAAAAGACATTATTATCAAAAACAATGATGCAGGTCAACAGACCTATCTCTGTGTTTTGCTAAGTATATACACAGAACAGACAACTGTATCATCAAGAAGGAATGAATAAAAATCAGCATTAAATAATTGTTTTTCTCTCTATCCGCTCTCCTTCTGTCCAAGTGATTCAAGATACAATGTTTTCATACTCCCATCCCCCCCCCCCCCCTCCTCCTTCTCCCACAGTCTCTTCTTTTTCCTGTCTCTTCCTAGATCAAGAACAGTCAGAAGAGATATCATCTATCTCATGTGAGAAATTCGGATGAAGTCAATCGAACAATACAGTATTTCACTTTACAAGCATAAAGGATTTCACCGCCATACTGTTTGTTAAGCATAGAAGACTGACAATTAACCAAACGTTTATATCATCTATAATATAGATTCTTTTTACATGTCAAATGAGCAATGCCATGTCTGTTTACATTGTGCTGGTGAAAATATATAAATAACTGAACAAGTTCAAATTATTATAGGTCACTAAGTATAACATTTTAGTACATACGAACTAAAACGAGAAACAATTATTATTTGTCTTGCCTCCGGTGAGTAAAGTTTTCTTTTATTTCTGCTGCTTCAGCAAAGGTCAAGACACTTTTGATTTTGACAGAGAAATATATGGGGGCCACATGTAGACCCTCACGAACCCGGACCTGCTTATATGAGACCACTAATTATTACACTGAAAAGGAGTTAGGAGCAAAATTCGCCACAGACACAGAAACCAAGGAGAGAGGGCAAGTATGTGACACACTGCTGTTGCTCGGCTAACAGACGAATTAAAAAAACTCCATGCCGATTTCTCCCTGAAAAGAAACAAAACTTTAAACGCGTTTATATAAAAACCAGTTTTTTTTTTAAATCACCATTCTGCTATCAACTTTTTTCATTTCAAAACTGATTCAAACCAATCTGGCCTACATCATTTTCACAACAAAATAAAAAAAAAACGTACATATATGCACAGCCCATTCTGCTTGTAAGTTTTGAAGAAAAATTTGAAATTTCGCGACATGGCATTTAACAAAAAAAATCTAGGAAATTTTCTATTGCACTGCTTTGTACAGTGCCCGAATGTCAAAGTCACAGCTGATGCCATAGCTCGGGAGCTCAGAGTTGATCTCAGATTTGCATCGTGTTGGCCAGCTCATCTATCAGATTCTCGTTCTCAAGGTCAAACGCTTTCATCACGCATTTGATGTAGCTCGTCATCGCTGGGCAGATGTAGCTTTGTCCCCCAGATTCAGCCTCTTTTAATCTCTCCAAACATTCGGAAATACCCTGACCATCCACTGACAGGCCTGTTGACAGGCCTGAAAGATACATTGCACCATGCAGAGTAAATCCTGACTATTGTTTTGGGATTCCGAAAAATGGAATAACATCCCAACTTTATGGTTATGCAAAGAATGGCAGATAATGACATGCGACATAACATGGTGGACTAATTAATCCAGAGAAGTAAAATGCTTTTCTCTGTATAGTTCATGACTTCTTTTAAATAACCACCTTCTGGCCGTTAGCCTGTTGATCTATCTGTCTGTTTGTCTATCTGTCTGTCGCTGTGTCTGTCTGTCTGCCTCTGTATCTGTCTCTATTTCTAACTATCTGTCTGTCTGTCCTTCTGTCTATTATTTTGTTTTTCAATGCATTAAACATTTCTGTTTATATACGTAAAGATAGGAGAGGTGAAGGGCAGATAAGAGGGGGGTGGGGGGAGGCAATAATGCCATACATATATCAGAACAAATTATTTGATACTTACTAAGCACCAGCAGAAAAGCAAGAGTTAAAAATCTGATGCTGTTCGTGGTGAATTGACTTGAAAGCCAAATATTCCGAATTCGAGGGTCCAAATTGGTAATCACTGGCTATAAACAGTTTCCTTTCTCTGTCTTGCAAATATTGTCGGTTGATGTGATCTGTGGAAAAATATGTCAAACTATAATTCATTTACACTTTAATTCTAGAATAAGAAAGAGATACATTAAAATTTAAATCATTTGACCATCTTTCTCAAGGTAAACATTAATCGGCAGGACAACAAACTGCTAACGCATATTTCATTTCGGTCATATTCTTCACAAGAGTAAAGGTCTATTGCCCACAGTATTACTGTTATCTGTAACAGAAATGATTTTAAATAGTGAAGCTGTTGATAACAATCAACAACACTAATAACTCATCATTAGCATTTTTATCAATCTTATCATCTTACTTTGGTGTGAACTCTCAAGGATCAGGACAACATGGAGAGATCAATACATCACTATAACATTTGCCAATCATGAACGGTCACAGCGAAACTACACATAAACATTCAGTCAACAGAAATGAAATGTTATCGCAAGGTCTCCATAGCTTTCCTATCTGGACTCTATCATAAATGAACTGGTGAAATTGAAAATCACAGAAAACACTCAGACTGAAGAAACTGACCATTCGAAGATTACACTGGAAAATCTGAGGATCTCTAACCACTGTCAAGAGGCCCCAGCTAAACGTGCGGATATCGACTAAGACGGTCTTCCAACGGAAGGTCCGAGACAACCATCCCAACAGGAGGTTGAGAGGCGTAATTAAAACAAGACTATCGCAGGAAGAAGGTGTGGTTCCTTACATTGTCGGAGATACTGAAGCTCATAAGTTTCATGTGACATTCGGCGAACCTTTAGTAAGTGGACAAATAAAATAACAATATGATTTGTTCAGATTCAAAACGTAGGTGTAAATATAACAGCGCCGAGTCAATAAGACTGACTCACCCTGTGATCTGATCAAACCCAGGTTAAGAACCCCTGCAAAATTACAAGAAGACAGACAACGTCAAGGAATGGACCGTTAAAAACATTCACAACTACAGGCCCTCGTGCTAGGAGCGGGCACGAGATGAGCCAAGTACTCGTTTCTCGAGCAAAGCCTTGATCTTGGCTTCTCGGGAAGTGATCCACTGCTCGACAGCGAGAAGAGAAGTGACAAGAGAAGAG
>JBCEWB010139679.1:0-10974 GCA_039654565.1 Peronia peronii | reverse complement strand
CATACATACATACATACATACATACATACATACATACATACATACATACATACTTACATACATACATACATACATACCTACATCCATACATACATACAGCGAAATCACAGAAAATGGCCAGAGGAGAACTGGAGATAGACTAAGGATGTTAATGAGCGCTGACCAAGAGCATGGAGAACGGCAATGAGAATCTTACCTGCCGTCATATTGGACTGTTCGTATGCCATGTTTTTTTATGTTCTTTGGCCCGTTGAAGGTGAAGCAGCGACCAAACCGGGTGTTGGTGATCTGAAAGTCAAACAATAAATGAATAATAAATGACTGAAAAGAAAGGAAGAAAGAAAGAACCAAGTAAATAAATAATAAATGAACGAATAAATAAATATAAATGTAATGCATAAATAGATAAATTAATAAATAAATAGATAAATAAATAATAAATAAAAGTAAAATATGGAAGAATTGGATTATTATACCGCTCTCTTAGAGCAACAAAGCTCTTATTCAGTTTCATCACCTTTTGATATGAGGATTGAAGTTTTGGGTGTTCATAGCTTCTGTTCATCTAATCCTTTTCTCTTTTTACAAAACTTAGAATCTATAAATCGGATCAATGTGATGCTTTGACCCACTCTACAGGAGGCTTACAGTGTATGTAATATAGCATTTAGCTCTCCATTTGTTTACATCACTTAGTGTACAAACACAATCTGTATCAGTTCCGCTTCGGTCACGACTGTCAGTGACATCATCTCCGTTCTCAGAATAAAAATTGACATTTTAAAGGATCATAAAACGGGACTGGCAAAATAATGCTTGCATCTTTATTCTTATTACTAAGACTGGAGTGAAGTCACCGGATAGGGATTGAGACGGAATAGAGAAGGAAAGCACTGTGTTTGCGTCACATGGTTTGTGTCACCTACATAATAGTAGAACACAAGATTTCGAGAAAAAAACCAACGAGGGAGTCGAATACATCAGGCGTTTTCCTACGTCATTAAATCATTAATACTACTCACCACTACTATTGTTTGGAGGGCATCTAGGGTCAACAGGCTTACAGCAAAGAGTTTGAGTCATAAATTTCGCATCCACCGTAACAGGGTCAAACCAAGAAGTGAGGCAAACCTTCGGCTGAGACATGGCCAGAGACATGAGTCGATGGGATTTCCCGGGTTATTGGTGAACTCTTTTAGGTTCATTAACATCACCATCGTCATTGGTTCTACTGATATTATCTGTACCATGTAAATCAATTTCATTTGCAGCACTGACATCAATTTTGCTGTTAATATCACTTATCACCACTCTCATAATTTGCGTTTCTTAAAGAATTAGTGCCATTAGCACAGCTATCATTATTTCCTTCAGTGACATCATTTCTTTACTGATGATTTTCACTGCAGCACTTACATCACTGGTGTCTCTAATAGCATGGGCTTTTCTTAGTTAGGCTTTCAATGCCAGAGGAGTGTTTAAAATTTCTTTACCAAACCTCATTTCTCGTTTGTCGAAATGACTCAACCTACTGTTAAGGTCTGTTGATCATCCCACCTGAGCCTTACATATAGACCACTGTTTCTTGATTTCTTTAAAATTTGTAATATTCTGAGAAATTGCGACATTTTTTCTGCATTGATGGGGCATATTATAGATGATGCAACATTGCGTCGCGCATAAGGAGATGTAACCTTACACGTCAAGAAGAAGAGAGGACAGCTAGCGCGACAGAAGACAGAAGCAAGGAGAGAGAGAAGAGCTGCACATAAAGCATAAGTAAGTAGCAAAATGTATTTGTAATGAAATTGATTGATTTTGGAGCGCCATTTGTTTTCCGGGCGACACAACGTTGTGCCGTGCATAAGGAAAAGCACCCTGAACGTATCTTACCGTGTTTGGCACAGTATATCCGTGATCGTGCTGATGTGTCTTTAAACCCCAGCGCAAACAAACAAACAAACAAACAAACAATATCCGAGTACCTCTAGTTATTACCTCGAAATCCTTCCATAGATCAAGTACCTCTCCCTCATAAGTTGCCATTAAGATGATTTCCTCTATGCGATAAGAATGAACTTCCTGGAAGTCGACAGAGGACCGATTCAAGAACTCCAAAAGTCTCGGACTGTGGACATGAAACAATCGTGATGAGACCTGATATAAAGTGATAAAAACTGGAAATCTTAAAAACTTCCTTTAAATTTTTATATCAAACACACACACACACAAATACACACACAGAGACACATATTCTGCCCACCTGTTTGCCTGCTTACCTATGTGCCAACTTACCTATCTACCTACATGTACCTACCTATCTACCTACCTACCTACCTACCTACCTACCTACCTACCTACCTACCTACCTATCTACCTACCTACCTATCTACTATTTATCTACCTACGTACCTACCTATCCATCTACCGTCCTACTTACCTATCTACCTGCTCACTTAACTACCTACTTATATATTTCATTAACTGTTACTATACTTACCTAAACCTACTTACGTATCTATCTACCCACATACCTACATATTTATCTACCGACTTATCTACCTACCTACTACTTATCTACCTACCTGCCTACCTACCTACCCACCTACCTACCCACCTATCTACTTACTTGCCTACCTACCAACCTAGTACCTACCTACCTACTTATTACCTATCTACATACTTGCCTAAATATCTATCTATCTACCTACCTACAGAAATACTAATACTCAGGTGATTTCATTGCAAATAAAAAAAAAAAAAATGTACGAGGCTGGTCGATAGCAGATTCCAAGCACTGATGCACCTATACTTATGTAATCTTTCTTTTTCTCTCTTTTTCTCTTTGATTGGGTCATTTATGCGTCTCTGATTTGGTTCAGCTTCAATTCCGTCTAATTATCCAGTGGCATCACTTTCCATATCCAAAATAAAAACCAACGCTTTAAGGCTGCAACTGTTCTGAGACGTATAATTCACGCTGTCACAGACAAAGCAAAGTAGAATTTGAAAGTGTTAATTATAATTTTGAAGACGGAAATGTCATTACAATGTACTGGATAGTTAGGCGGAGCCGAGACTGAAGCAGGTAGGAGAAAGATGAAGTGTGTTTGTACGCTAATACCTAACACTCAACAGGGCTGTGACTTTGGGTGTGTCTATATTGGTAGGCATGATTTCTGTGCACACACACACACACACACACACATACACACACAAAACAATGGGCGGGAATTAGAAATTCTTCTTTGTTTCTACTTGCATGGGCCGAGGTACTTCATTCTGAGGCAGACACTTCCGACTGTCGTACACACAAAAAGAAATGTCGCCTGTCCTTGTCACATACAGTCGCACTGGTAAAAACGAGGTAAAACTTTGGCACCAAAAAATGTACAAGTTATACCGTAAAACTACAGCAAAAAATGTCTTGCTGTAAAATGCTTTTTAGACTATGATGTTAAATTGCGACAAAAAAGGAAAAACAAAAAAGTCAATAAAAGTGGGCGTAAAATTACAGCATTAAAAAAAATCTTGCTGTACAATTACACGGTAAATTGACTGTAAGTTCACAATACGTGGCTCTGAATTTACTTACAATTTTTACAGTGCGGGGCAGACTTTTAAACATAGAACTCGCGGATCTATATGAGCGTATCTGTCCCTGCGTATGTTTTTTTGTTTGTTTGTTTTTTTTTTTTTAAGGTGGGTACAGAAAACACGGGTGTCAGTGTAAACGCAATCTTACTCAGAGTAGTTGATTGGGTTAATGTCTCGAAAGATGGTGGTCTGCAGAGCCAGGAACTTTAGCAGTTCGTCGTCCTCGTTATTTCCCATCTTGTAGGGACAGGCATTACAGAGAGTGATAGAGGGGAACACTCGCTCCGTGTCCACGCTGATGTCCGTCCTGGTCACTGTGTGATGTTGGTAGTACTGGTATCCGAGCTGGATCACCGTGAAGAAAAGACCCAGGCTCGTACCAATCACGACTAGGCACCACAAGATTCTGTTTGATAAAGGGGAAAAAAGGGGCGAGAAAAGTCCCGAAGAACAAACATAATGAAGTGCAAAAGGATGGGCAAGGGTAAAACAAAAAAGACAAGTGAGTTGATTCTTAGAGAAATGAATCATCAAAACAGCAAACGAGAGCAACAAAAGACACAGTCAAATCCCAGCAGGCCTGATATAGATGGAAATGAATCAAAGACCATACAACAAAGACTTATTTAGAAACGGTTACGTTCTAATACGCCTTTCAGACATCTGCGGTCGGCTACCGCCGAGAAACATACTATACGATTGTAAATAGAACAAAGAAGTAGACCTAAATCGAGGTGAAGACGTGGTGATGGAAGTAAATATGACGGGAGTCTGATGCTGTAATTGCACTACAGAGACAAAGCACCACTGATGGTGATATCACATTACTGAACAAGTTTCAGTGGCCAAGTCGTATTACTAGCCACGATTAGATCTGGGGCTTCCTATACGAATGGCTATTGTTTTAACCAGCTTTGTTAACAAGACACACGGAGAAAGCACAGCAAAAAAGAAAGAAAAGAAAAAATGCTTTTGCACTTTTTGCTTGAAACTTACAACATAAAAAAGTTTCCAAATATTCATGGTGTAAGGAGAATGTTTTCTTGTTATCCTAATCATTTTTTTTTTTTTTTTGTGATCAGTCTGTCAAGTGACAAGGAAAAAACAGGTGATTTGCTTTTCTTTCTTACACCGCCTGTTCAACCAAATGTGTCAGGCAAAGAAAGGAAAGTACCAGGGCTGGTCAAAAACTATCCGGATTAATTAATTATTGTCTCTGCCTGCACTCAGTCTTTTCGCAACAGCAGGGCAATCAGCGTGTTGCTCCAGCCCATGCCGTATTTGGACAAGCGTATTAAATTTTTGACAAAACACCTTTTCCATCAAATGCACAATCAGGATTGTTTTTGACCAGCACTGTTACTTCCCTTTACCAGACACAAGAGTTGATGAAGAAACAGTGTAAAGAAGGAAAAACTCACTTTTCGTCTTGTCTTTTGAAAAACTGATCACAATTTTTTTGCCAACATTACTACGATATGTAGAAAGCAGTTTCTTATACAATGAAGTTTTGGGATAATTTTTTATAATGCACATTTCAAACAAAGAGTGTAAAAATTATTCCCTCTCTATACTGCTTGTTCAACACCCTTGTGTTCAACACACAGAAAAATAACAAGGCTGGTCAAAACCAATCCCCATCTGATTATATTTCCATGTTTTCAAATTTATCTTCACCAGCATTTAAAGACAAGTTACTGCACCGTTTCATTCTTTAAAAACTGCACTCTCTACGCTATGTGACTAGAACGAAATTTCACAAATATCTCCAATTTTTAGGAAAACAATATTTTTTCATGGAAAAGGCGTTTTCTTAGATTAGAGCCTTCCTGGTAACTCTGAAGTTTTCACCAATGAGGAAACGGTATAGATATGCAATGTTTTGTACTTTGAAAAGAGGACGCACTGCTAAAGGGCATTGAACAAAAAATAAGTGTCCTTTATTTCACTCAACTGAAAATTTTCCAGAGATCATCAAATAATAAGCAACACGATGAAATCGGGGTCTCGTCAAATTTTGAGCATATGGAGTTATTGGTACCAAAGTTAAGCCTATCTATTTCCCTTTCTATGTGTCCAAAAAAAAAAGTCGAGCTGTTGACAATTAAAGACCTGTTGCTGCAGCTCAATTTAGTGAGAAAATGGCCGATCACTTTTGTAAATCTTTATTAATTTTTGTTAGCCCATGCCGGTAAACTGCAATTTTGGGGCCTTACTCAATCTATTTCAGCAAATTGAACTCCGAAATGCATTGTTAGATTGATATTGAAGGGTTTTGTGAAGAAAAAATAATTACATTAAAGATTCATTCACTGTTGAAAAACATGTCTCCGGTCGCCTTAGTTTGACGTGCGCCTGATTTCATCGTGTCGCGTCTCAATTACATTATGCCTCAATTATCATTAATCTCAAAATTCTCTATCAGATATCATGTACTGTAACGTGGCGGTGAAATAAACAATTCGACGTTATCATTAAGAAGAATGACTCCAGAAAAAAGATATGGAACAGACAATCCTTTCGTCAATGAAACGTTCAAGTACGACAATTTTGTAATGGCTATTATATTTTTTTTCCATTTACTTTTCAGATCTAGGTCATGAAGAATACAAAAAATAGCAACTTGAGTGAGAAGGTAGCAAGAGGGGGTAGAAGGAGGAGAGAATATGCCGGTTTGTGAGAATATAATTCTTGCCTGAAACATACAAAAGACTTAAATTTAACATACATAGGGACGTCCTGACAAAACCAGAAATAAAAAGTTTGTTATAGGTCTAATAATGAGCGTTATTTAGTGAAGGGTTTAGATTTATATTGTAATTGTTTTCCGTTCTTTCTCTTTAAATTCTAGTTTTGTGAGTATATGAATGTTTACCTGGAGGGGCGTGATTTCTCCTTAGATACGATGTTCTTGAGGCCATGACAGGTGGATTCCTGGAACATATCGTGCCATACATGGAGCACAGTATTGGTGGCTTGGTCGGACACTCGACTTTGTCTTCTCTGTTCCCTGCCAGCTAACTCTTCGTTTATCTCCTTACTTTCTTTGTCCGAGTTGTCATTCCAGTCAGTTTGTCCCCCTTTGCTGAGCACATAGGAAATTCTTCTATTGGGTGATGATACAACGATGACAACAAAGATTAGAACATCCCTCTGAATATCAACCGTGTGGGGTAAAGGACCTTTTCCTTATCACCTACAAATTAAAACTACATGGCAAGCAGGGTGCTCTGCGTACTCAACAGCTAAAAGTTTGTTTTTTCTTCCTTGTTTTTTCGTTCAGTGTTATCTCGAGACTGACACATGGGATCTTTGCAGTTTTCATTTTGAATCACATATGAATCTCGTAATTTTTACACGTAACATACCAGTCGCTTTTAGATCTTCTTCTAACTTGTATCAAAAGTAATGCACGGTATGAAAAGTAAGGCTCAGTGATTCGGTTCTATAAGCTTATATTCATGGAACTGAGACAGACTGGGTTTGTGCACAAACATTCTTTTATATTAACGTTTGAAATTTTATCTTGTTGAAATCCCATGGTTGGATTAAGAAGGACAGGGAATGTTAAAGTCATTTTGGCCACTGTCTTTTTTCCTAATGAGTGAATCTTCTGATGGCCTAACAATCGGGGGATGTTTCAATCGTTATCTTTCACGGAATGTACCGAGATGTAATATCTAGATTCACTAGTCCAGCTCTGAGTTTCGACATGACTTCTTGAAACTATTTATAAACATTAATAGAGTGAGCACTGTTTTAATGTTGCAGTAATGCTTTACAGTGATTTTGATCCAATAGCTTTTGTATTAAATTTTTAAAAGTAATACGTGAGGTGCTTTTTTATATCTTCTTTTAACTTGAGTCAAGAGTAACACGCCATGTGAAAACTAAAGTTTATTGGTTCAGTTCAATAAGCTCTATTTAGGGTAACGATATAGAGGTATAGAGAATAGAGGTATAATGTTATAGAGTATGGAGATCTCTTTGGAAATGCAAGCTATCAGAGTTATTGCTCTCTCCTGTACAGTGTTTGGGGGGCTTTTTGAACATTCTAAGTTGGCACGAAGGAAGACAAGTTACGAGAGAGCTCGGATCATTTTTATTAGAGTGCAGGCGTCGTCACCACTCATCAAAACTGTATTGGCTCCGCTCTCTTCCTCTTTCTAAACACATTGAAATTGTTCGAAATTTACTACCAGTGTCTGCCATTCAGAAAGAGTCATAAGGCATTGAATTCGAACAGAGAAATCGGGGCTTGATTGTGATAAAAGTGGTCTGATATCGATGTTTTACATACTTTGTTTTTATCGCTGAAAGAACATTTATCTGTGAATAAAATTTTTTTTTTTTTGGTAAATAGTGTGTATATCAGGATATTGTGAGGTAAAAGATTAGATTTCTGTGGTGAACGTTTATTTTGTTTCGTTTTGTTTTGTTTTTCCATCTTTTTCTTTCTCCTGATTTTAGCCAGTGCTGCGGGTTTAGGCGTAAAGGAAGCGGAGGGGGGAGGAAGGGGATTCACCCCCCGTCTCTTCAATTTGCAATATTTGCCACAGTCAAGAAAGCTCAAAACTTGCTTCATCACACAAAAATGCATAAATTAAGGTGGACTATTTTTTGTGATAATAATAACTTAATTTGGTAGAAAATCTTCACAGGACTCGCTTTGAGTGGCTGTGAGACATAATGCCTTAATTCTATAAGCACTAAGGAACTGATCTGCTCAAAGATCTAGTTATTGTGCTTTGTATTTGAATCACTTTCCAAAATAACGGACCATACAGCGATAGGTTACTTGTCTTTCTATTGCTATTTATAGAGCTATAGCACCGTTTCTTGAACATACATACCGGTACATACCAGTAGAAATATGGCACTCTAGAAATTTCTTCTGACTCTTTCAGGATTAATCCGACAACTTTCATAGAAACGGTTACTTTCTATTTACGCCCTCTAGTTATCTACGGGCGGCTGTCTCGGTTCATAGACTATAATAAATGGTTCGACATATCAGTTGGACAGTGAGTCCTCGAGACAAATTCGTCAAAAAAAAAAAAATGTTCTTCTTGTTTATCGAAAAACTATATATCCAATGAAATCTGTCCTCTAACAAATTCTATTCAGATTGTCATAATTGTTTCAGTCATTACAACAATGGGTCAGGTCAGACAAGGTTAACGGTGAACCTTTGAGCGGTTCCTACTCACCTGACAGGGCCGTCAAAATCACGTCTAAATGGATCCACGTCACTTGGTCGCCTAAATTGGTCAGGCAAGACACTTTCCCTCCTCTCGGAATTCCTCCTGCTGTAAGTGTTTGTATTATTCATATTGGGTCCACCATTTGAGGCCGTTGTCCACAAAGCGGCTCTTAGCACAAGCTCTTTCAGTGCTGATTGAGCCATGTAAATAGTTATCTTTTGTAACGCTAATATTGCCAGTTATGTCCTGTCATCTATAAGGCAGGTAGTCGCTATGATTTTCCATTTAGATGTTCCTGGTATTTGCTTTATGCTTTCTCATTTATGAGTAACAATGCTACCTAATGTGTATTCATTCACAGGAGACGAATGAAAAAAAAAATAAAACAAAACATCAACAACAACAATAACAACAACAGAACAAACAAATACTGGATAAGGCTGTCACTTGAAAAGAACACCTCGGAGTACATCCCCCTTACACATTAACCGAAAACGTAGACATTCGGATTCTTGTTCAGCATAGGAACCGCCCTAGTTAAGCTCGATTTAAGAGCAGAAAGTTGCTTTTAGAATACTTAAATCTCAGGAAACTATGATGTCACGCTCTGTAAAGTTTTGCCTCGCGCTTCCTTCTTTGCTTCTTTACTCCATGGAAAGACAAAAGGAGTGGTTAAAAATGACGCAGTTTGGTAGAGTTTTTTTTTTTTTTAATTATTTTTAGACAGCACGTCAGGGGAACAGACAGTTCATTCACTTGAAAGTAATTTTCAAATCAAATCAATGAGCTATTTTGATGGTCTGCCAAGTTGCATCCCTTTGCCGGGTACAATTAGAATAAAACAAGTATTGTTTAAAAAAAAAGGGGGAAAAAAACGCCTTTCTCTTGCTATTTGGTACATGAGTAATGAAAAATTTTGAAAAATCCACCATGTGATGAATTTTTTTTTTTTTTTTAAAATTTATCTTTGTTTTCAGATCTTTTTTTCTTTTTTTTTTTCTTTTTTTTATATTTGCTTTGCTTCAGATATTTCAAATAACAGGAACAAAACTGATTTTTTTCCTTCTTAGCAAGGCCTGTTTTATACCTCTTGTACTTGGCAAAGGGAAGTCATCTATCTGGATGCAAAAGGACTCATTCACGAGTTTATTTACCCACTTTTTTCTGTTTCGTGATGTTTTGGGTTGTGTGAGCTTTTGTACGTTTATGTATATAGGAGATAATGATATTGCAAGAAGATTTTTGTGCTAAGTTTACAGATGACAGGTTCAGCAGTTGGTTTTGTAACGCTAAAGAGATGTATGTGAAAATACTACTCAATTCTCAAATATATTAGACAACATGAAAATTGATGACATAACAATGACGTCTAAATACTCACAAATTCTTTGCTCCATAAGTAAAGAAATGAAACATGTTAACCATAGGTATTTCTCACTTTTTCTTCCTAGTATTATTACTTGTACAACGTTGCCACTCCCGATCTGCGACTCATTCTCATGTGAATGGGACATTGACAGAAATCGGACGCTGCAAAAACATGCTTCCGGTCAAAGAGTATAAATAATGCACGCGCCACAACGAATGATGATGACAAATTAACATTAATAATGCTGTCGCCTAACGGATACAGCTCTACTCAATTTCAACCTTCCATCAAACCTCGACAGTAGATTTGAAGTATAGTATAGTGTCCTATTTAATTTTTCCTTTTCTGAGGGCTATGATAAAGCTAGAAGCTGCGGGTTAGATTTATGATTTATGCCTTGTTAATTTCTCCGAAAAAAAAAAATTAAAAATCAGCCACTGCGCCACCTGTATAAACAAATAAACGACAAGGTTTTTTTTCCAGTAAAAGATGAAGGCAAAAAGCTTACTTCCAACAACAACAACAATAATAAAAGCAATGAACAAATATCAATATTCAGCCACTAAATAGCAAAGCTACACTTAAGCAAAATTCACAGAAAATGTCGTTATAAAAAAGCAGACAGACAGATAGACAGGCAGGCAGGCATGCAGACAGACAGCTAGACAGACTTACAGATCGATCGATCAATAGATAGCTAGCTATATATATAGATGGGTATAGATATATAGATAGATAGATAGATAGATAGATTGATAGATAGATAGATAGATAGATAGATAGATAGATAGATAGATAGATAGA
>JBCEWB010139668.1:0-10974 GCA_039654565.1 Peronia peronii | reverse complement strand
TGTCTTGTGATCATGTCTGTGAGACAGACAGACTAAGTGACATGTATAAGAATATGTCTCGTGATCATGTCTGTGAGACAGACTGACAACAATTTCGTGCATGACAACAAAGCCAACCAGGAACTTCCAAATGACATTTGATATAAAATGAATGGGAGCTAAAACTAAAAAAAAAAAAAAAAAAATCTGCTTTTCTATAAGAGAGAAAGATACATATGTAGAGAAGAGGAAGGGAAGAATGATAACACAGAAACAATGAGAAGGAGAGACAGACAAGATGATATGAGGAAAAAGTCAGAGAGAGAGAGAGAAAGAGAAAGATACTGACCATCACATGTCTGTGATACAAATATTAATTCATAAAAAAAAAAAAGTCAGAGAAACTGAAAGAGAGAGACAAAAAGACAAAACTCTCACAAGATGCATCATCAAACTACTATGGGTACCGGACAAATTGGGAAACTAACTAACAGTTTGAAAAAGATGCTGTTACTGCAAGATAAACATCTGCTTCTTGGCGAAAATGCTGTGGGTTCAAATCCTACTGACAGATGGGAAAGATTAGTACCACCCTGCCTTTTTTTTTCAGTGACTCATCAGTAACAATCTCCTGGCTTCTTGGGTAGGGAAGCCCAATGTCTAGCCCTCTTGGATAAGGGCAAATAAATTTTCACGGGATCTTGTGTACACATTATGCATGTCTACGAATCCTAGGCCGTTAAAAATTCAATGAAGAACAGTGAAGACGCCGCCGACTGGGCAAAATTTTCAAATTCCAAATTTCTGCCTGCAGAAATTCTTCTAGCCAAACTGAACGTGCACTCAAAACTGAGATAATCATATTTTCTTCGGATTGTAAGGCTATGTAGATAGAGTAGGGAAAAATAGAGTAGGAGATGCGGACACTAGGGATGTGACATACCAAAATAACAATAGCAAGGGACCCACGAGTGACCAAAAAAAGTTATTTTTTTTTTTAGTTAGTTTTTTTTTTTTAAGGAAAAATATGATTTGCTTTCTGTTTGTTTGTTGTTTGTTTCAAAGAAAACCCCGTCGAGATAACCTCCACTAGGAGGTTCAAAGACGTATTATAGAATGTAACGTAACATGTAAGGCTACATACACGATAAAAAAAAAAAAATATTTTGAATTATTACACAACTGAGATCACCACAAAATGTGAAGAACAGAAAAATTATTACAGAGACACCGACATTCTTTGGCTGAGTAAGGAAATACTGCTTGAAACACAAGGAGACAAAAGGGGGCACAGAAGAACAAAAAGATAAGAGCAAAGGTGAAAGACACCTTGCATGAGATTGAAAAAAAAAAAAACAAGCAAGAATGCTATCACTCCTCCTACTTGTAATTCTGAGGATCAAAGAAAAGCACGTTTGCTTGCACATGTTCATGTAATCACTGCTGGTGATGAGGAAAGAACAAAGAACAAAAACAGAAAAACGGAAGATGAAAAGCATGTTTCTATACAAGTTTATGTTTGCTGAATGCACGTCACAGGAGCTAGGGAATTCTTACAGCATAGTGGAAGAGAGAAAGAATCTGTCATAAAGATGGAACAGTCAAAGAGCACAGGTAGATAAAAATCAATTCAACTACATTTAGATTTATACACATTTATGTTTGTGAACAGAAAAATAACATTTGTGAACAGAAAAGTACATTAGCATCGGGCACAGCAGGACAATGCGATATCACTATTATTCTTTGGTAGGCAAATAAATAAATTAATTAATAAAGAAAGAAAGAAAGAAAAAAGAAAGAGATAAAGAATGAAAGAAAGAAAGAAGTGAATGAATGACTAAATGAACGAATAAATAAACAAATAAATAAAGAGATAAATAATAAACAAACAAACAAATAAATAAATAAACAAATAAATAAATAAATGATAAATAAATTAATTAATAAACAAACAAAACCTATATTATGATTCAATCTGCAAATCAAACGTAGGGCCCAAAGCAAAGATGAAAAAGAAAAGAAAGGTGCCATATCAGATGAACAAAGAGAGCATGAGGAGAAGAACAAAGAGAGCATGAGGAGAAGAATAAGACGGGGAAGAAGAATTGAGGAAAAGTAAAAGAACGAAAGAAAAGAGTAAGATTTAAAGTATGACTGTTGAATGGTTTGGTTCGGTTTGTGTTGGGATTTCACAGCGCATCAGCATAATTACGGCTATACTATGTCTAACACCATTGGTTATATTCATGATTGTTTGTTTGTTTGTGTTGGGGTTTAACGATTACGGCTATATTGTGTCAAACACGGTTAGATACGGTTACACGTCAAGAAGAAGAGAGGAAAGAAAGCGGGACAGAAGACAGGAGCAAGGAAAAGAAGAAGAGATGTCTCCCCTGGAACGTCGAGGATGGCATTCCATGGGAGACATCCCACCGATGGCGGGCTTACACCACCTGCAGATGGGAGCAGAGAACCTACTTATAAACCCCGTGGGGGGGGGGGGGGGGCTACATTTATGAGTTAGGCGGTATATGAAGAAAGTGTATGAACTGGATAATCAAGATTGTAATGGGAGGTTATCAAAAAGGACAGGTGCAACCTTGTGATCTGCCGCAGGTTCACAATTTCATACATTCATATCGAGGCGTATAAATTTTGGTATAGAGGTCTTCCTGACACAACAAGCGCAGTACAGTACGGGATGTTGTCTGATTTGATTAAAAAAGTCCTTCAGAGAGCGACTTGAAAAGTGGGTCTTCTCAAGTGTCTCTGAAGTTGGTGCAGTCTAGTAGGGGAAAGGCATAGCAGGTAAGCAGGCAGAGGAGCTGTGTCATAAGTAAGCGTTCACGTACGAAATATTTCTGAGAGAGAGATGAATGAGTATATGGAAGTAGGCAAAGAAAGGACATCGCCAGCACAATAACTTTCCGAATGAGCCATTTTTCAAGCCAGTTCAGCTACTTTCCTTTGTCAAGTATAAGAGCTAGAGGACAAAAATTGGGGGGGGGGGGGGGATCATTTTTGGTCCTATTTCCTTAAAATATCTGAAGCAAAAAAAAAAAAAAAAAAAAAAAAAACACCGAGTTGAGAAAAAACATTTTCATCACCTTCTAAAATTTTCAGAATTTTCCTTTACTCAGGTTTCAAATACAAATTTTTTTTCAAAATTGGGCTTTTTTTTGCTCCTCTTCTTTGCAGTAGTTGTAGATCTTGGCAAAGAGAAGTAATCTGGCTGATGGTCAAAGTGGCTCATTAAAAAGCAGGGAGACATGAGATGATGTTCTTGTGGATTGGAGATAGAAACAATGCAAAACTGGTGACAGACAATGGCAGAGGGTGGAAGTAAACACGATGTGGTTCAAAGAATGAAATCTCACTACTCTTAATATCAGTGGTAAAATCCTCAGATTCTCAGTGACGGTTCCTGAGCCAAAGTTTGAGCATCGAAACACTCTCGCCCAATGTATGGCAAAATGCTCCAAATTATTTATTTCAGTTCAGTTTCAAAGGAAATGTTTTTTTCATCCAACATTAATTAAAGAATTAACATTCTCATAAATCAAACTATTTCATCAAAATATGTCTTATAAAACCAACTTCCCTTTACAAAAAGGAAGAGTCATAGATGAGATGGAAAAATGGGGCATGGAATGCAAAAATTTGCACAATATTGTTTGCTGAAATTCAGTGCTGCAAGTTTTGCATAGCTATGGATTCAACATTCATAACCAGTTTATATAATATTGTTACAAAGTACATTCACAGACGCAAGAAAGAAGTGTTATTGAATACTCCACTCTTGACGTGAGATTTGCAATGAGGCGGCCAGAGAAAAAAAAACAAACCAAATGTAACAGAGGAAGAAAGAGAAACTGACTGAGCGACACCATGGGGAAAGACAGAAGATAAGTGAAAGAAAATAAAGAGACAGCGAAGAAATATAGAGAATGTGTATATGTATCAGGAAATAAAGTATAGATTGTGTGATAGATAATGAGTGAGTAAAATAAACCAAGCATGACCAAAAAAAAAAAAAAAAGAGGAAGTGGAAGAGGAAGGGAAAGAAAGAACAGAAAAATGAAAGAAATAAAGAGACAGCAAAAAGATAGTGACAGCTTGCACACATATAAATGACCAGGGCACAGCTAACAACAAGATATGGTGATGGCTGTGCATAAGAGAACATGCTGGACATCGTCATATGCCTCATGACGAGACAAAGATAGTTGGCTCGATTGTTATACAAAGTTATGTTACTTGTTATCTGGCATCCTCAGATTGAGATTTTAACAGACGAATGAGGAGGGTGACAAAGATGAGGAAAACTGACTGTGCCAGCAGCCTCTGTAGATTGATTGACAGATAAGTGAGATGTGGAAATGCATGGGGCACAAAGTTGATTTTTTTTTCTTTCTTTTTTTTTTTTTTTTTTTAAATTAAAATATGCCACCCTACCATATGTGACAAGACTAGTTTTACACATGCTTCCTTTTCCTTTGTTAGCAACCAAAAGAACTTAAACACAACTAAAAGAAGGTTCAAAGTCTAGTTTCCACCTATATCAAAGCACAAGGAATGTAATCAAAGACTACAGTTTTGTCAAAATGTGAACTTGATCATATCCCTTCATACTCTTTGCATTCCCACTTCTCAAACCAAAGGTCCAGCGCAAGACTATGACAAACATACTTTTACAGGAGAGATTACAGAACTGTTATACAGGGTGAGTCAGAAGTAACCGACCAATCAATGCATGCTTATTGTAAGTTAAGGAACGGTGGTAGAGCAATATTGTTTGCCAAAGCAGTTCATGTGAGCACATCCACCCTTTGCCAATTTAACTGTCCCATGTACCTTTGATTTAATAATGTATGAGCTAGATATCAGTTAAAAACATACTTGTTTACCAAGCATCTGTCTGAGTAATGTTTTCAGGCTTTTCCCGTTTGTCAGTCATGTCTACAAACTAATAAATGTGTTCGAGTTGTATTACGTGATTATGTATGTGAGCATGTCTCGAATCATGTCTGTGTACCATGTTATAAAATTTTTTGTATGTATGTTGTTGCCCATGTTTGTTTTGAGGCATGTTTTGTGTGTGGCTGTTCAACATTTTCGTTCTGCTGTAAAGCGCTTCGAGCCCTCCAGGGGTGAGGCGCTATATAGATGCCCTTTATTATTATTATATCAATAAATTTTATCATTTGGACTAAAAATCTTCCGACTGTCCGGTTACTTCTGACTCACCCTGTATAATAAATGTTTTACATGAATGCTTCAATTAAGATATCTGATTCATCGTTTCATAAAGGCAAAGAGAAGAAAAAGCACTTGCACAATCAAATTGCAAGAACGTCTTATATTATATTATACTGCATAACAATTTAGGGAAATTCGAAGCTTGTCATAATCTTGCAGCAAATCATCAAAATGGCCTTACCTAGGGTTCATGACCAGGCGTCGGAAAAAGTAGGTCCAGGTGATATAGTCCATAGCATCCTGCTTGGAGCTGATAGTGCCAGCCACTACCTCAGCATTCAGATGATCAGACAGCACATCCAGTAGGCTGTAAATCAGTTGAAAAACAATGTAAGCCAAATGACAGTTGACATGTACCATAACCATGACTAGGCTGAGAGAAAGCTCTTGTACACCATTACACAGAACTTGCTGATTTATGTTCTTACTTACAAGAAAAAGCACTATGCAATAATGCAATATCGCTAATGCAATTTTATCACAAACAAACCAAGAAAATTAGAAAGATACTATAAGCTATGCACAAAGTTGACCGGTGAATTTTACTCCACACGATCTTCTTGTAGAACTGCATCTTTTGGTGTTCTCATCAAGACTTCAATTTGCCAACCAATAAATGTATAAAGTTCCATGACAAGCATCCTCATAAAAGTTGAGCCTTTAAGTCAAACAAAACATAGAATGATATAAAACATCCCATTAGATCTATCACATTCTATCACAAGGACACCAAAAATAAGTATCTTCTAAGAAAAGCATACCATTACAAATATGTAATACTAAAAAATTAATCTGTCAAATCTTTTAAGTCAAGAACACCCACAAATCTCTCAGACAAGCTTTTCTACTGCACGTAAAATGTTCTAAAAGTCAAATGTTCTAAGACGAGGACAATATAATAACTTGAAGACATACTTAGATTCCACTGGGAAAGGCTCATACAGGAACTTCTTGTAGAAATGTTTTTTGATGTCATGCACCAGGATCATGGCGACTCCCTGGTCATCAAACTGTGGTCGTCCAGCTCTGCCCATCATTTGCAGAACATCTGAAAAAAAAAACCACAATTAAGTCATCATAAAGAATGCTGTTTCTAACAGTTCACTTACTAAATGCATGGTAAACCTTTTAAGTGTTCACCGAAAGAGCCGATATTCAGTGTGATATCAGAAGTAACCGGGCAGTCAGAACATTTCTAGTCCCAGTGATAAAATTTATTGATATTTAGGCCATACATTATTAAATCAAGTATACATGAAACAAAAGCTTTTGGCTTTGGCTAACAATATTCCACTATCAAGTAATCGATCAATAGAGAGTCTAAAAATAGCCATCCACTAACTTACAATAACGATGCATTGACTGCTCGGTTACTTATGACTCGCACTGTATTAGACATTTCTATGATGATACATGTCTTGCAGTCTGTCAAAATGAATCATATGTTAATTTTCCCCCAAACTGAGTTTTTACGTAAAACCTAAATTAATACACTCTCATGTAGTGAAAAACTTTTTAGCAAGTTTGACTGTAGCCAGAGATATCATAAATTCGAATAAAATCAGAAGAAATATCACAAAAATGAACAGATTGGCACCTAAATCGATATATTCATCTCAGAATTTCCCAATACACTTATAATTTGCCAGTAAGAGCAATATTTTCTTATTCAAAGCTGAATGTACATTCGATTTCTGCAATATAAAAACATCGATATCAGACCACCCTTCATCACATTCAACACCCGATTTTCCTGTTTGAATCCAACAACTTTTGACTCAATCTCTCCGCAAGACATATTCTATTCCTGTAGAAGAAATGATACATTAAGCCTAAAACTAAGTACAATATTACGATATAATACATTGTATAACATGAGCATAGGAATTCTACTGCCAATTATGGTGAGCAAATCTTCACCCAAATCAGCTCCTTGAAATCCTTGCAGGGATAAGATCTTTGCAACCCATGAGGAGGGTCACAATTTGATACTGTCATTAAAGTTAAGCAAATCTCTAACGGATTATTGCAGTAACGTATGATTGTGAAGTTTATAAGACATCGTTCTGGGGGAACACAAAGTGTGATCAAGAAAAATGAATCTGTTATATCTTCCATCACTAACTGCATGATTGTGCGATTAACAGGACATATTGGGGTTGCCATCTTGTCATAGAGAAATGAGCCTCTAATAACTTCTCTCACAAATGTATGATTGTGAGGTTTACAGGACATCTCAGGAGACATAATTGTATCACAACAGAAAAATGAGCCTTGAATAGATTTCCATACAAGTGTATGATTGTGGGATTTACAGAACATGTAGAGGACATAATCATGTCGTAATAAGGGAAAAGGCCTCTGACATTTGTCATCACAAATCTCTGATGATGTGTTTATGGGACATCTGAAAGGGGATGGAAAGGGGGGGGGGGGAGTTGGCAGGGTGAGAGGCGGGAGGGGAGGGACAAACCATAATCATATCATTGCTGTAACATACTCCTTTAGGTTTCTTTACAACTCTATGATTGTCAATTTACACCTGGATGTCCAACTTCTAAAATTTATCTTCACTTAAACATTTAATTTTGACCTATCATTCATGAAAGGTTAATTAGGGAAGTGATGAATAGATTTCACTTCTAGAAGTAATGAGTAATAAAAGAAAAATCATACAAAAATTTCAAGCAAAACCATGGAGGTAACTCATAATGAGACAGTCCTACTGCATTTCCAGTTGCACAAGATTCTTAGCAAGGTTTGTGTGATCAAAATCAATCGCAAGTTTTCACTTTATTTGTTTGTTTCTCTTTCTTTCTTTCTTTTTTGTTTACTTGTTTCTTTCTTTCTCCCTTTCTTTCTTTTCTTTCTCCCTTTCTTTCTTCCTTTCTTTCTTTCCTTCGTTCTTTCTTTTTTTTTATTTTTTTTATTTTCCAAAGGGAAATGCATATGTTTGGCCTCTCAAAACTCCACCGTTGCGTATTTTTTTGTTGTACTAGTTCAGTCTTGGTCCATGTCATTTTCTACTCTCAAGCACATAAAATGTCATCTGGCAGATTTCCACCACTATGACTGTAACGAATCATGATAGTGCATGCGGGATATACGCGAGTGTGTTGTGGGCGATGTTCAGTTGATCGTAATTGTGTGCTGGGCCCATGCAAGTGTGTGGATCTCGCGTGTCTGAGATATATCATGACTTGACTGTGTGCGGGCGCCAGCACATTCGACACAGTTCGAGTAGCTCAGATCGGGTCAGTATATATATGAGGGCTCGGCCGGAGAGCAGAAGAGAGGACAAGTGTGCTGCAGAGAGGACGAGTACATTGTAGTGAGAGAAGTGGAATGCTGTGAGAGCTGTGTGCATCGGAGCTAGACAGCTGCCCTGAAATTTGTATTGATATGGAGCACCTGAAATAAATTCTGCATCATTTTGACGTGAGGATTCCTGTTGTTGTTTCTCCATTATTGTGTGTGTCTCATCCGCATTCACCGCCTGATCGCCACTTACATCGTCACGACAAACACCCTTCAACATCTAGAAAGTTCGTGACAATGACACTGTACTTGAATGCAAGCAGGATAGCCGGACCTCAGGCCATAAGTAGATCCAACATGGCCCCACATAGTTTGTGACCATAAATTTCATGAATTACACTGTATATCTGAAACTGAGTCTCACTTGGTTCTTGAATGACATCTGCTCACTGTAGAGAAATACTTGCGAGTGGCAGGCTCAATCACACAATCTAAGCTGCACATCTGCCGCAGATCAAAGATTGTATGTAACATTACTGTGTTCTACTGTTTTGTTTAAAAAAAAAAAAAGGAAAAAGAAAGAAAAAAATAAAAATTTCGAAAATACAACATTAGAGTGCAATTATAATACATTTTTGTATCTTGACTGGCAGAAACAAGCAAACCCTGAATTCAGGAAGAGAATTACCATGCAGCGGGATGTATATGTAGACCTTCCAAGTAATTTCATCCACCCATCCATGAACAAGGAGAAAGAAAGAGATGGATAGTGGGAAGAACAGAAAAGGAGAAGAGGGCCCAAACAAAAGGAGAAAACGGTGGCCCAGGACTTTCTTCACAACTCTTCAGTAATATATGAGAAGTGACACGATCAAATCAGGCTCTCGTCAAATTTTAAGCACGCGGAGATTGTTCATTACCCTCTCTGTGTGTGAAAAAATGTTTATTCTATCTTAAGTCGAAGACAAGATATTGGCAATTGAAGACGATGATCTGAATGTGGCCTGTTGCTGAAGCTGAATTTAATGAGAAAATGGCTGGTCACATATGAAGACTTGGATCCAGTGGAAAAACCAGATAAGTAACATTAAAATTTTCTACAAAAGGAGAAAAACAGAAAACGAAGTTTAGAAGTCTACAGTTTTTCTAAATATTCAAGGAATCAGTTGGTTTTTGATACAATCACTTCTGAAGGATTCATGCACTGATTAAAATTGTCAAAAGAGAAATATTTGACTAAAAATGATAATTTTGACTTTTCTGCACCAGTGTAAAAATGGACTTAACTACTTTTTCCATTGGAAGATAATAACTTGTTTAGGGAACTAAAATTCACTATAAAAGCTCTTTGTTTCATCAGGGAATGTGTACTACTTAAATCAACATTCTCATTTGATTGTTACTGTTATCATGATAAAGATTTCTCTTTCAGATTGCAACTCATAAGGAGTAATTGTTATGATGGTGCGCTTGACTTGTACTCTTCATGAAGGCAAAACTGGAGAAAATGTTCATGCATTACAAAAGATTCATATTCTTCAGCCTTTTACTCTCTGATACGGGTCTCAGATAAACAACAGGAAATTTGTAAGACTTCATATTTTGTATGAATTAGGATATGTGAAACAAACAGTATTACAAAAACAAACAAACAAATTTGTCATACAATCAAAAGGAACAGACAAAAAAAGCTATGGAAATGATCTAAAAAAAAAAAAAAATTCCCAATTCCAATTCAAATCAACGTTACTGTATTGAAATAAAACTTATCAAATGGTCATGAAAGTGATTCATTATGCATTTGTTTTCTTTTTTATTTTAGTTTTCAGTTTTCTTTCGCTCAAGCTTCTTTGTCAGTAGGCAACATTTCACCAGGTCTTTAACATAGTTGTTCTACAATCCTGATACCCAGTGCAGGATTATTTTTCATCTCTTTCACTCAAACTTCCGAGTCGAGTGTACAACCTGAGATAGCTGAAGTGGGAAGAAACTTATTTCGCAGTTACCTCTAGGAAATCAATCTCCAGAATGCATCAATGAGCGAGAATGCGGCACATAAATACCTGCACCTGTTCTGCAAATTACTTTGAGGCAATCAAAACAGGGTAAGCTAGCAAGATGAAAGATAATAGACAGACATAAAAAAAGAATTGACAAGCCCCGTGCCACTTGTGAGAAAGAATGCATTGAAGAATTTCTATGAGTGAAGGAACAGTACGTGAAACTGCTGCTGGCAAGTGAGGGTCAGATTGCTGGCTTTCTGAAAACCAACAGTACCTTGCACAAGAAACCAATGTGGCCACTATAAAACCAACATATCACACTTGGGTACAATGCGTAGATGTGATCTTTGATTCCTGATTATTGTACTTTTCTGCAATACACTTCCCACTTCCAGTTAGCAAAAGCATGGTTTGCTGCGGCGATATGATCCATTTATGTACAAAAGTACTGTTGATTACCCGGGCATTCATC
>JBCEWB010139657.1:0-10974 GCA_039654565.1 Peronia peronii | reverse complement strand
GACAGACAGACAGACAGACAGACAGACAGACAGACAGACAGACAGACAGACAGACAGACAGACAGACAGACAGAGATTTTGGACCCGTCACCTCCTCCGTTTTCTCTGCAGTCCGACCTCCTCCATAGTGAAGAGTTGAAGCGTCTGGCGCATTTTGCAGTCTGGTCAGAAAATGGTGGTGACGCAGTACCATGAAGTAACCCAGACAGGACGGGCTAATCTGTCACCAAGCCCACGCCACATTAAATAGAGATCTAGACATTCGGGACCCAAAGCTTTGTCAGAGGAATTCTTCATTTTTAGGTTATGGGTCTTGGAGTTATTCGTGTTTGATTGAAGAACTAGATCTGGTGTAGTCAGACGGAGGGGGTGGGGTGGGAGTTTGGGGGGAGAGAGAAGAAAGAGAGAGAGAGTGAGAGAGATAGCAGAGATGGGTATTGTATCCGATCAGTACCGCCGTGTGACTCAGAGATCGAAGTGTGCCCAACACAAGGTAGTCAGCCATTTCCTGACGTCATTTCACGTCTATCACAAGGAGCGAATGTAAACAAAACGCGACTGCGCGAGGGGGTAAACAAGACTGTTTGATGTGAGCACACACACGTGACCTGTTTGCTGACATTGGGACGGCGGAAGAGGGGAGGGGGGAGGGCTGTCATTACACGTGTAACTGGGCCAGGGTCTCAGTCAAAACGTGTCCTGCACGGGCTAGGCTGACGGAGCACACTGGACTGTACTATGCTTCAAATCAATTGCATGACGGAGAGACAATGGGGCGCTGGAATAAGTTTCGCATCTCCTCATACCTCCCCTCCTTTCTCCATCTCTACCAACCAACACCCCCCCCCCCCCCCGGACAAAAAATGCAGCTGCACCGAGCTCTGAACACCTGTGCTAGGCTCAAATAACTTGAACCTTTCTTCACTTTCCTACTCTCACTTCTGACTCATAACGTTTAGCACCGGCCGATTTCACAGGCAATCGAGTAAAATTTCTGAGGTGTGGAGGAGTTCCGTAACATGCCAACATATTTTTCACTAAGACAATTAAACTGTCTAAAACAAGTACGATGTTTAAGTCGTTGACAACCCGACGATAGAATTGAACATGATGATAAGGTTTAAACTTGCATAAGACAAAGATAATGTACCAGATTTCTTGTATTAGATCTGGACAAATCCACCTTGAAGATTTTGCGGATAGATCAGTCGACCGAAAAGACAGCGTTTTATCCAGAGTTCTAGAGAGCAAAAGTATGAAGGTGGGGAGTCATGGCCGGAACTCCAAGACTTATCTGATCTATTTTGTATCTTTCAGACAGATGTCCCGTTCCCACAGGTCCTGGATCGCTTTCCCTGCTGGTTGCTCGTGTCTTATCACTGACCGCAATGACCATGGACCACAGGCATGTCTCACTGACCACTCCAGGCTTTCTGTCTCGAACACGACATCGTAGATGACTGGTACCTCAGGTAAGTCTCACTCATGCTCTCCTCTGTTACTTCACAGACTCCATTATCCAATCCGTAACACCTGAAAACTTCAGTGTCGTCCACTCCGAGTCATATCGTACACAGAAAGGACAAGGGGAAACTGCTGGGGCGATGTTATTAGACTGGATAAGTTTATCCATGTTTTAATTCATAACTTTGGTAGTTTCATTGTCAGAAAAGCTGTTAAGCATGGAAACCTCAACACCATCTATATTCTACATAATACTTTACTGGGATAGTAAATCTGTTACAGACGATTTCTGGAGACATATCACTGGATTAGACCATTTCACTTGGAGCCAAAAGATAACCAATGAAGCTGTTCTGAATGCCCCAGCAGCCTCGAGGTGGTGGTCGATATCTCCTTTGTTTAACATTGCAAGCTGGCAAGTGATAGATCATACAGAGACTAAATTTCGTTGTTAACAAGAGTAGACCACACTGAGCTGCTTGACGTTCCATGCATAACGCCTTTTCCCTGATAATGAACGGCAAAGCAAAACACGATGAACTTATCCAATCCAATAACATCGCTCCAGAACACATCTTCAACAGTTTCCTTTCGTTCTCTCTGTGTATCCAACGATAAATTTCAATGGGCCAGTGTTCATGCTATACGGCTCGATAATGAATAGAACAGGACGAAATATGCGGTAAAATCTCCACGTATTTTTGTTTGATATAATCCGATATCTCGCGCCATTGTCAACAAGCCGATATCAGAGACCATGTGAGGCGGGCGAGACTTTGATCATGCCGAGATTCAGACAGAAGCAGTTCATTGGTGAAGACAACATTCTGCGCTTGTCACAACCAGCTGGTCCTGAGAGGCAGGGCTACGTCATCCTTAAGTCTGCCGGTCATTCTTACACAGGTGCTAGTCATTTCAAATGAAGGCATCATGCCCAACAGTCACACCTGAGCAAGGGCGGACACAAAAGACGTGTAAATATGATCTCTCTCATGACAAGAGACACAGTCCAATAATACATCTTCCCGTCTCTCATGAACGCATCAGTGGCAAATTGTTACATGTCATAGATATAGAACACATTTCTTGTGTAACATTGTAACAATGACTTTAATTACCTTACAAGTTTCAACGTCTCAAAGTGCCACATCAATAAACGACAAGCTTGAAGACATCTTGACAAAGAACTCCGACACCCGTGAACGTCACAGACATTTAACTAATTGTCCAACGGTTACAAACGACCGAGCAACCACACAGAAACTCGTTCAACTTCAGCCTCAACCTTAGATGTACCAAGGGCCCCATGTGGGCAAAAGAGTCGCTCACTAGACACTGGAGCTGAATTACTTTCAAAATACATGCAACGTAAATCTAATAAGAAAGCAGGCATCCTACATTACACTAGGGTAATAATTGGTATGTCTGAAAAAAAAAAGAACAATCATTATAAAAGTCCTGGTCCTGATAACTCCAGGGTTAACCAGCGCCAGAAAACGTTCCCATTTTTGTTTCGTCCGATTAAACGTGTGAGTTTGCTGAGATCAGCGATATCTAGATCCATCTATAACAGAGAGACAAGAACATTCTGGGTTTCGGAAGTCCATTCCACGTGTGCGGGAGAGACTGTGGTGCTGCTGTGAGGAGGAGTCACAAAAATTTACAGATCTTCTGAATGATGTCATCATTTCCTACATACACGCTAGCAAGTGGCAGCGCGGGGAGGAAGGGAGGGGTGGTGATCGGAGATTGCAAAGGAAACGATGGAAACGCTTTGTTTTATACAAGAGAATGTTTATCGGATGCATTCGAAGAACATTATAGGAGAGAAATATCTACTTCAGCTTAAAGTTTATGCTTGCAAAATTTCCCAGCGTAAATGGAGACCGCATGGATTGATATGAATTACTGAGTACACAGCATCAAATCTATTTATATCATGCGTTTCTAAATAAATATAAAATGACAAGAACAATCCAGTCTGTTCTCAGTGCTCTACCACAAAGGTACGCGTTGTTTTCAGCCTTTGGGAGATACTGAGGGACAAAATGATATTGTACAAGTCATTGGATGAGAACTGTCTTTATAATTCTGTTTAATTAATACGTAGTCCTGTTGGCGTATTTCTGTTCATGGTAATACTTCAGCCTGGCCACGAGCCATCAGTTGTAATTTGACCTAAGTCTGACTTACGTCATTCTCATAAGACAGTGAGGGTCCATTCTTGAGGAAGAACTCCATGTCTCTGGTATAACAAACGTTTGTTCCACTAGATTCACTCACTGACACATTTGAGGCTAATCTCTCACAGATCACTGCTTGTTTGTAATAACTTACATCAGAAAACAAAGTTCTTCATGCAACGTTGCAGACAGAAACAGAAGTGACCTCATAGCATACACTGACATCAAACAGGTGTAACTATAGCCAGCAACCATATTGTGTTCGAAAAGGCTAGAAGTTTCTTAGATCTAGTCTTGTTTTATCGAGTCTGATCTCAGGTCTTCGATGGGGCAGTCACTATCGATATGCAATGTTCATAACTCAACCGGAATCTGCACAGAGATCTTAAGGAGAAGATTCAACGACTTGATCTTACCGACCTCACAACTACAAAACTAACAGGAAAAGAAACACACAAAAGTCTGGGTCAAATAGAGAGTCGTTTAAAACAATGTAGCGGTCTATACGTTATCTTCAGATCATCTTTGCGATCCCACCTGAGAAGAGGAAGACGACGACGAGCACAGGCATCAGCTTCCGTCAATGTTATGTTATCGAGGCTGGCATCTTAATCACCCTTGTGTTCAGGGGCTCGGCCTGACGTCAACAAAAAGTTGAAATCAATACGGGAAAATTACGGCACAAACCAAAAGTCCATTAGTCCGCAGTTGCGATGGTCTCTTCTCTCTCTGGCTGTCTGGCTAACTGTCTATGCTCATCTCTAGCCTTTGTTGTTCCTCTCTGCTTGTCTGTTCCTTCCCTCTCGTCTTCCTGCCACAATTCCTTCATTCTGTCCGATTCCCTATCATCTTTGAGACATTCACTGATGATGTCAACAACCAGACCCCGCCATTGGTGACGTTTACCTGCTGTCTTCTGTGAATGCCAAACGTATTCACCTGTCCACCTATTCACTGTAGTCATGTGAGGGAGACCCATACAGCCAATGATCTCTACGATACTCTCAGACTTGCGTTCAACATCTGCGATACTCTTAGTCTTAGTCATTATCGACGACACTTTTCTAGACTTGTGTTCGATATCTGCGATTTTCCTAGGCTTGAATTCCTTATCTACGACACTTTTCTTAAACATACTCAAGAACTGCAATACTCCTATACTTGTATTCAGTATATACGAAGCTGTTCGACTTCTGTTCAATATCTACTAGACAGTTATAGACGTGCCTAATATCTGCGAAACTCTCGCGATTTGGATTCGATTGCGTCTGTTTGTCTGATCGCTTGATCTTGTTTAATAATACGATTCAGAAGTTTCCTTTTTCTTTTCTCCTAAACTCTCGTCTTTACGTGTGATGCGGGGAGGGAATGGATTGGAATGGAGAGAGAGAGAGAGAGAGAGAGAGGAGGGGGGGGGAGGGGAGCTAACAAGACCTTGGGCTACAATTCCTGGGCAGTTAGTGCAAAAACATCAACCCAGTCAGACATCGGTTTATCTGTGTGTCTGTCGTGCTATGCGCAGTTACACAATACATTACTGCTGTGACAACAACCACCACCTGACCGCAGACTCGTGGTGTGAGGTTTAAGACTGCAGGGCTGAAATACTAATCCAAGACTCTGAACTATCAGTCTGGGCTGAGAAAAAGGTCTGACATCCTGTTCCTATTTGTGCTATCAAAATCAAAGATGGCAGGACAATCAGGAAGAAAACAAAAGAATTACAGTAAGGATATAAGGGAACAAATCTAACTTCAGCTCTCCGTAGTGTTAGTTCATATGTCATCAAGTGTTGGTGTCCTGATCTCCCACCACAACCATAAAAATTCCACTGTTTATGGGTTATTTGACCAGTTAACACAATAAATAATCTGTCATTTAGAGTGCAATGGTTTTTACTAGCTATGTGCCCTCTGTCGTTTTACGACTCCATTTAAGTAAAGATCCTGAGTTTCATGAATATTTCATTATGTTTTGCACAACCTCTCTATCATTATACAAATTCTCTTTCGACTATGTCATGTTATGAGGTCCATGAATAATTCAATGTTTCCCCCACTTTATCTCCAAGATTTTTTTAAAAAATTATCTTTTTATTTTCAACGGATGCAAGCCGCAATATAAACAACATGGCTGCCTTCGCGTAAATACTGTAAACACGTCCTCTTTGAGAACATGATATTCAGGAAAACGACTGTCACGTAACAGAAACAAAAAGGGAGGATCTCCACTGGGAGATGACGTCAAAACGGCAAGAATCAGACCAAGATGGCGCACAGGCTCCTTGCTCAGTGTGGCTGCTATTTTCACCCTCGTCGCTGTAACATTTGGCATTTTGGCTCCCCTAAATATCCAAATGTCTCCACCCCTTCTCAACTTCCTTTGTACTAAACAGTATCGCAGCTGACCACAAAGATTGTAACAGGCTTTGCTCTGAACGCACTGCCGCCCTAATGGTGTTTTCTTTTTTTTTTTTTTTTTTCCTGTTAGCAGCTCCCGTTTTGCGGAAACTGCTCTATACAAATAATGACGCAATATAGAAAATCAAAGCCCCAATAGGGCTGAGTCAAAGAGTTCTATATACGTCTTTCAAGCTCCTGGTGGAGGTTATCTCGAGAGTGAAAGAGTACAGAACTGATAGCCAAGTCCAGACCAAAACGGGGCCAACAGATCAAAGCAGGATCTGTCTAATGAGACATTTGTGCTTTTGGCTGGCTTAAAAAGTCACAACATAATGGAGCTAACTTTTACAGTAGAAAAAAAAAAAGAGAAAGAGAGAGAAAGGAGAAAACCAACATATTTTCTTAGACATCCATCCCTAAATACAAAGATTTGACTCCTTCAGTACTAGTTCGTCGGTAGAACTTGATGAATCGCTTTGTTAATGTGTTTGTTTGTCTCTGTTTTCTTTCTTTCTTTCTTTCTTTCTTTTTGTTTTTCGTTTTCTTTCTCCTTGTTATTGACTGGTTCAATTTTACGTTATCTTAAGTCCTTCTGACACAAAACCATATAACCATAATATATAAACAAAACACATACACACATAAACAGAGCTCTACGCTTTCACCTCGACTATTTTATAACAGTGCTATATTTGTTACATTTAACTTACATAAACATATCGATGTTGGACAGTGCAATCTAAAATCTTGTTCAGAAAGAAAAAAAAGCCCACAGAAGTGGAGGTCCTGCAATGAATAAAACCAGATGAGGACGAAAATAACCGTTGCCAGTTTAGGAAACGTCCGTTACTTCCCAGCCTGGTCTCAGATAGTTATGGCTTCCCTTGTCTTTATTTGCTGACTATTTATGTCGAGAGCTATTTGATAGAGCTCTTTTCTTGTTTTGCTGCTATTGTTGATGTTGTTTTATTGTTGGTTTGTTGTTGTTGTTGTTGTTTTTTCAGCGGATAAATCGGAAAACATACTGTGATATCTTCTTCTTCTTCTTTTTTTTTCTGTTTGAAGTAAAAAGTATGATTAATTTTGAAAAAGTAGAGAGGTTTGGGGAAAAAATGATTCTTCATCTTTCAAGCAAAGCTACAATTCACTAAGTCTCCAATAATATCGTGTGAATTGATTAGACTGCCGGTGTCCATGTTGTGTCGTCACAAAAAATCCTTGCTGTCTCAGAACTTCAGTTCTCCTATTTATTTATTTATTTATTTATTTATTTATTTGGTCTTTCATCATCTATTCGTTCTGTGTAACTTGCACTGCTAAAACAGTTGCAATTAACAAATGTTTTCTCATAGGACATGTTAAAAATGGGCTTAGTTTCATCTATCTTAAGCTTTAGCTTTTCCTGTATCATCTGGTCTCTCTGGGCTGAAGGAGAAATATTTCTGGAAACAAAATTCAAAAGAAGGACTGCAATGTTCGGGAAAAAAATAACGACAACAAAAAAGACACCGCTTTGAGAAACTTCAGAGGTGGCTTTATCAGCTATTAACAGGGGCATAATCTGGAGTACGACCTTCTCCAAAGAAGGACGAAAATAACAGCCGATGACAAAATGGCCCACCGTTATAAATTCTGACATCCTGTGTGAAGGGCCCTTATGCATACTTCACTCTAATTTGGACCCATCAAAATGCCACCGTTTATAGACTGGCCTGCCCTCAAACTGTCCGCGAGAGTTCTAGCAAAGAGATTTATTATCCCCCGTTCCTGGCCTGCCGCTAAATTTACTACTAATGTTCACTTTGGACAAAATTGTGATAAGTTAACGTTTTAAAGATTTTTAGTTCATGATTGAGTAAATCACTGTCCCCCACTTGTGAACGTACCTTGAATACAGAAACAACAGTTCTCGTGTTTGAAGACTGAGCCAGACCTCAGAATGTCACCGACTACTGCAGAACAGAAACTTCGTCATGGTTCTTTGACTGGGAACACAGATGGACCTCACAATGTTAAGTCAATAGAAAACAACAACAACAACAACAAATGAAGTTTAAAAAAAACAACAATGGAGTTTTGCCTTGTGTTCTAGATTGATATACACTCCACAACACTCCACTGTACATTACAATGAGACGCCACACGATGCAATCAGGAGCTCGTCAAACTGAGAGGACCCGAGAAATCATGTGTCTTTCAATAGGGAATGAATTTTTATCGCAATTTTTATTCTTTACAGAAACCTTTCTATATCAATCTAAAAATGCATTTCAGAGTTTAATTTGCTGAAATAGATCGAGAAAAAGACCAAAAATTGTAATTCAGTGGCATGGCTTATAAGGATTAATAACGATTAAGAAAAGTGATCGGCCATTTTCTCACTAAATTCAGCTGCAGCAACAGGTCACCCCCACCGTCTTTGATTGCCAATATCTCAACTTCTACTTAAGGCATAGAAAAAATCTTTTCACACACACGAAGGGAAATGAATAACCTTAACAGTGATACCAATAACTCCATTATGCTCAACATCTGACGAGCGCCTGATTTCATCGTGTCGGATCTTCATACGACAAAAGTTACAGGGCGTGTCTTGTTTCAGACCGGGAGTAGGGAAAAGGGAGATAAATCCCACACTCCCTCGGACTAAAGGTGGAGATGCATAAGAACAAGCCCGTCGAGATAACCATGAACAAGGAGGTTGAAAGACGTAAAATAAGCAAAGACCATAAGAACAACAATTACACGTACTTTATACTTCTGGTGTGGGGCTCAAGGCAGAGCTAGAATGCACTCCACAGACAGAAATGCCTCTCGCCCGTTGTTTCTACCAGCTTTTGCTTAAATTATTTTTCCTTCCAATCGTATCCACCCAGTAAACTTTGACCCCCCAATCCTTCATTGTCATCTCTCTCACCCCCCCCCCCCCCAAATCTCCCCGGATCTAAAACACTCACTTAGCTTGAACCCCATATTTTTGTTGACACCATATTTGTCTTCTCTAATCTTGAACGTCCCCTGAGCTTTGATCTAAAATTTTACCCCTCCCCCCCCCCCAACCAACAACAGTTAAGTAGGGATACCCGTATGATATCGTCATCGCTCTTACGTTACCTTATGTTCTCTTTACGCTCTAAGACGGAACCTTATGATATCTTATACCAACTGAAACGGGTGTCTTATGGCATTCCTGAGCATGACAGCTACAGATAATGTCATCTAAAAGAAATGCACTCACAGAATTAGAATCATGCTGGCGTAACTCATCAAATGAATTGCGCTATTGTAAACAGCTGTTGTTTGTTGTTGTTGTTGTTGTCGTCGTTGTCGTTGTCGTTGTTGGTGGTGGTGGTGGAGTTTCTCTCGGCACCGCATAAGTGCTACAAATCACTAATGCCATTATCGTGGAGCACCTCGACATAAAAACTTACCAGGCAGCAGAATCTGGGCCAGATTTACCTGTAAACTGACTACAACATATTCCTGTAGTAACACAATGCGGTAGCAACAAACAAGGTGAAGAGATCTATCAAACAACAAACAAGGTGAGGAGATCTATCAAATAACATCAACAACAACAGCATCAAAGCAAATCAATCCCCATTAACGTCTGACCGACTGATGAATGGATGCGCCAATGCCATGACATCATTTATTTGCAAGTCTGAATGAGATCGAAAAGTGGTTTCCACAATGGTTTTCATCGATGAAAAAAAATATAGACAGGAGAAGATAAGAAAAACCCGTAGAAACAGATCAATAACCTTAATTATTTCATTCCCAGATAACAATGAAATGGACGGCCGAGGTTATTTCCCTTCCACGCAATGTTGTTGTCGATGATGATGTTGTTGATGATGATGTTGTTGTTGTTGTTGTTGTTGCTCTTGCTGTTGTTGTTGTTGTTGTTGTTGTTGTTGTTGTTGTTGTTGTTGTTGTTGTTGTTGTTGTTGTTCGAGCAGGTGGTGGTATCATTAACCACAGCTAACAAACCAGGCCAGGAATGGTAACAAAAAATGGTTACCGACACAAGGACATAGTGTTCTACTTACATTATAGATTGATAGTTTATCAGGAGAGTTCGTTTGTTTTGCTTTGTTCTCTAGCGACAGTTCATCAACATCGCCATTACAAGTTGCTCTGTGGATTTCAGGGTGATATGGTCCTCAGCTCCAGTTCCGAGACAGCTCTCTCAGTGGCGTCTACGCTAGATCAGGTTGTGTCAATGTGTGGCTATCCCTGTCAATCGGATGTGCTACCAGCTCTGACATGGGCGTGTCAACTTCCATTGCAGGACTAGAACAAGTGTATTCCGTTCCGTGCGGTATTGTATCGTCCTCCATTCCTGACAGGAAATTCTACACAACACACATATACACTCACTTACTCACCCTCTCCCGCAGGGGCCCGGGGTTTATAAGTAGGCTCTGCTCCCACCTACAGGCAATGTAAGCCCGCTATCGGTGGGATGTCTCCCATGGAGTGCCATCCTCGACATTCCAGGAGAGACATCACTTCTCACTCTCTCTCTCCTTGTTCCTGTCCTCTGTCCCGCTTTCTTTCCTCTCTCCTTCTTGACGTGTAAACGTATCTTACTGTGTTTGACACAATATTATAGCCGTGATCGTGCTGATGTGTTGTTAAACACCAACACAACAAAACAACACACTCACTCACACACACTCATTCATCCACTCACACACTTATATACTCATTTATATACTCATTCAGACATACAAACATACAATACACGCGCATTATGTCACACATACACAGACATAAAAATACATATACAGACATACAACGTATACAGGCATAGATATATACTAGTTTTTCCATCGGTCCCCGCACTTCTCCTGACCCGAACAACAAACTCCAAGCACATACAGATCGACATACACACTCATGAACACACGCATTTATGG
>JBCEWB010139646.1:0-10975 GCA_039654565.1 Peronia peronii | reverse complement strand
GTCTTGAGCGTGACTTTTATGTTTATAACTATGACAGCGTGTGATGTAACAGGTCAAAATATTTGAGATTGTTTTGTGATTGTCTTGTTAATGGATATCAAGGATCTGGTAATATCAGACAAGTAACGTCCAGACACCAGAACGAATAAAAGTAAAACTGTAACTGGCGCTGTAATTAGCCAGCTTTATTTTAGGATATTAGCAATTCCGCTTGTGAACAAACAATGACACGGTCATCACACTTGAAGAACTCCGATCGTTATAGTTTTAATTACATTTTTGGGGTATTTCGTTTTGTTTTGTTTTGTTTTGTGGTTCACTGATTGTCCAGATAAACAGATTATAGCAGAAAAAGAAAAGAACATTGAAGTAACTAGCTATAAAATCGTAAGTAATAAAACACACTGTTGCAACTCTCTCAGGAAGTGGAGTTTACAATGTGAAAAACAGAGGTAATAGAATTTCGAAATGAATTATGCATATGGAACAAGTCTGTTTGGAAATGAAACATGAAGTAACATTGGGAAAAAGAGAAGAATAGAAAGGCTCTATAGGATCTGACTTTATCAACCCGCCTTATAGGAGTCGCCACAATGGATGGCATGGGCCCTAGTCTGCAACAGAGGAATTGCGTGTCTAGCATAACAATCAGTCTATAGTAAATGTACTTGAATGAAGTGTAATTATTGTTACTGCACACTGTTCTATAATGAATTTCGCTGTCTTTACTACAAGAGGATTGGAGATCAAATGATTACGAACTTGACGTGAGCCGAACAGAAAACGTGGTCACTCACAATATGAGAGGCATCACAGTGAAAACATTCAATCTACAATTGTGTCTATCAGTCTGGTAATTTCCCCCTCTTTTGCTGTTATTGACTGATCACTGCAGATCTCAAAAGAAGGATTATGCAGAAAATAGTTGTTTTCTGACTATTCATCTGTGGGAGCGTCAATGGTGTTTGAGAAACCCCGCTGAAATAAGAAAGTAAGGTAATAGAGCGGTTATTTTTAAGGAAAACTTTACGACGAAAAAGCGAATAGATTACAAAATACATGTATATTGCAGCGATATACAAGATCACGGGGTTATTTATTACGGGCACTTAAAAAAAAAATAATGGAAAAAAAACTGTCATTGGGGCACCTCATTTCAAGAACATTACAAAACTGATAGCATGGATTACTTGAGAGAATGTTAAATGGCTTATGAGATGTTCACAATAAAATATGCTTAATAAAAGTGATCATTTTGTCAAACTTTTATTAGAAATCTCATATTTTAGACACTAGGAATAATAGCTGAGCACAAAATATCTCGAACCATCTGGTGTTTGTATTAAACCTTAAATGACACCAGTGCACTAGAACTAATTTACACGCAATGTCGTACCATGGCTGCATCGATATTTGGAGGACACAAGAGGGGAAGAGAGTTTTAAAGACAATGAAAGTTTACGAGACGGAGAGATTCACACTTATAAAGTGATTTCTCTTAGCACTTAGCTAGACACGTTTTAGTTTTTCTCTGGCTAAAGTAAGAACTAGATTTTCTTTTTTTTAGTGATTTAAGCATCGTTGGTTCGGGAATGTTAAAGAATGTACTCTTGATTCCCTATATACCTGACCATATCTTTATTTTGTCTGAGTTTGTTATTATTGTTGTTATTGTTTTGTTCTGTTTTATTTATCATTTCTTGTTGTTTTTTTCTTGTGTGCATATGCATGTGTGTGTGTGTGTGTTTTATTATCTGCTTTTGGTTTGTTTATACATCTCTTGGAAAAAAAAAACTTGGTCGACGATTCATTTCCTTTATTATTTCTAATAAGCGTTCTCTTTCGGGTTGCTTCTGAGACACACACATAAACGAAATGAAACTGATTTATAACTGCACCATCTATTTTTCATTTGTACACATTTGTTTTGTACTTTGCATTTTGAAAGGTGTATGATGTCTCATTGCTAGAATTATAATTGCATTGTTCGATGAAGTTCATCCAGAAATATCAAAATATGCCACAAGACATGGATAAGAAAAACAAATCTTTGCGATGTCGATGGCCATTCCAGCAGAGTATGAAAACCTCTTAATCAAGGCAAGACGAGGATAGATCAGGGATGAGAGGATATGCAATACTTTATTGACAGTCCTGAGAAAGGCGAAATTGAATCTGATCCCACAAACAGGCCCGACTTTATGAATTATGCCAACCTTCACAGGAATCAGCATACTTGATGAGACGAAATTCTTTATCCATAATCTCAAGTTTTCCACTGGGAAGGATTTATCAGAAAACCGTTGTGTAACAGAAGTGATTATGTTATTTAGTAAGCCCTTCGTGTCTTCTGTAGGAAAACATGCCGATGAAAATAAATGATAGACGATATCACTATACATTACATCAATTTCCTTAATGTGAATATTTGCACATACTTACTCGCCTGGTATCACCGGTTTGGAAAGGGTGATAACTATAAACTGGGACATTACATTATGCCAGGTATAATTTATAGATATCGAGGAGTTAATATCCAGTTCATTCACGGTAATTATTATTGCTAGCTACGTCACATGATTTAACAATTTGGAAGTTTCTCTCATGAACAATGAAATGTAAGTTTTGCCTCCTTCTCTGTAAAGATCAGTCACATTCAAATAAAACCGAGTGGATTGAAACAAGGGCAAACGTTTATCTTTTTTTTCATGAATCGAGATCTTAAAGTGGATGACAAAGTAGAGAATGAAGACATTGTTAATGGCAAAGAAACATTGAAAGCAATTAATCTGAAATTCAAAGATTTTGAAATAAAATAATTTATGTCTATTGACTTTGTGCTTTCGCGGAACATGTGCGATGTGACACATAATAATATAACACAGCCTCTATATGTAGCCATTTAATTTTCTAGTCAAAAGTGCTTCGACCACAGTATATAAGCATAGACACTCATCGTGCACCGCGCTTTTAAATATAAAATAAGAAATGGAGTCAACTGAACAGTAACAGAAACAAATTTGTCATTGCTAGGGAAAGCGGAGAGAAAATGATAACAATATTCATCAAATTTAATTATTCCTGTCAGGCACTGCGAGTCCTAAGCGTGCTCAAATGAGGCAGGCCAAGCAGTCTTTGATTATAGGGCTGGTAGCTTGAGGAGGGGAGCATGTACTGACATACCAAACACCGGTTTCTCAGGGAGTTAATGAGTGTCAGCCGGATCTTATTGATGGCACCACCAGTGAGCAAAGCTCGCGGAATCCCGGGTAGGGCGCAGTAAGCCCCTGCGTGTCGTCCCTGCCTCCGTATTTTGAGTAAAGCCAGTACGTTGCTTCATAGTGGCATAATTTATATATTTTTCAGCAGAGATGAACGAAAAGTTCAGCTCTATGTGACTTCACAGGAGGACGAATTATGTTCAAAAGTGTACCTCCAATATTCGTACGCTGCTACATTATGAAAAGAAAAACGAAAATGTCATAAGGCATACTTTTCAGAAAAGATGGAAGAAAAAAACGTTAGTATTAGATCATAAAACAAAGTCACATAAAATAATCCTAATTTCGCTGTTGCTAAAGCTCTGTTGGAAGTAGCCGAAGAAAAAAGACAGTATGCAAATTCAAGATAGACCAACCAAACATTTCAGTGTTAGCTTTTCCTTGCAATAAACGATAGAAAATTTTCATGATCTATCTTTGTTGTTATTTGCTTAGAACTTGAGATTTTGATCATCGCCCGGACAGATTCGCGCCACTATCGCCCGGACAGATTCGCCCTAAAGCTATTTGTGCACGGCAACTTCCAAGGCTATGAAAACAGAAACACTGTTGCAACTAAGCACTGACTGTACATTCCAGAGTTAATTCCATGAAGTGTTCACCCACTGTCATTGCCCCATATAGTGTATCGTTTGACTCAAGAAGGCCTGGACGCCCTTACACGAGTTAAACTGTGCTTGGAGAGCCAAAATTTAAAACATCTTAATTGATCATTAAACTGGCAAAATTCGTAGATCATCGCCAATTTCATGACGAGTATTAAGCAGATAAATGCCAAAAAAGTGTTGTTAATGTGTTGATGAAATTATGCCTACATTTCGGACTCATCTGTCAAAAATAAAAGAAAGAAAATTAACAATGGTTTCGTCAGACTGGGGAACCTTTATAGATATCGAAGAATTAAGATCCAGTTCATTCACGATAATTTTGTTTACCTAATTTAGAGCCCTTGTTCCAAAATCATAAGACGACAGATTTAACAGATGAGAAGGAGAAATCTCTGTGCTAGTCCACAGTAAGCAGGGTAAAGCCTATCCAGGACCTTAATTTGGCAAGCTGCTCTTTCAGAGCCAGATTGAATGCAGGGTGTGCACAGCGTAAACCATTACTGGACCACCAGGTGAACCATCAGCTGACCACAAAGGGGTGGCAGACGCAGGAGCTCGGGCATTTCATGACTCGTTTAACACCATTATCGCCCTCTCTCAAGCACAGTTGCTCTTTCTCCACAGGAAAGCACCTAGGACTGGAGGGTCAGTGCATCACGGCGGGTGTTCGCGTCACCTATGTCCGCACCATGTCAGACTGTACCCATGTGAATCAAAATTGGTTAATTTCAATAGCTCTATGTTCAGAAGAAATAAGCCAATTTTGGTGCAAATTGGTACAGTCTGACATGATAGAGATATAGGTGACGCGAACACCCTCCGTGACGCATTGGCCCTCCAGTCCTATATATATTTACCATGCGAAAAAAAAACAACAAAAAACAAAAGATGCAATAATCCAGTTTCTTTGCATGGTTGGAGTTTATGGAGAATTTCTCTAAAGAATAGCAAATACATGCCTCAATTATTTCCATATCCAGTCGGCAAGTTTGTAAAATACAGGAACAATAATAACTTTGCAGTTTCACAAGTTCATCTCTTAAATACTACCTTGAAATTTCGAAAGAAAGAGTCAACAACTGTAACTGACATCTTGAGAATACCATATTGAATTTCATATTTTATTTATTTTGAGTTAGAGCATACAACTAATTCTTCTGTAATAATGTTAGAGATAATTAAGTAAATGTATAAAACCAATTTTAAAAAAAACAAAAAACAAAACGAAGACTTACAAACCTGTTTTTTACAATTTTAATATGTTTTTACAATTTTAATGTTCGCCTCATATTACCTCCTAAAAAGAAGAAGTGTCTGTAATTTCTATCTAAGCATTATTTGTTTAAATTTAAGCAATCCAAAGCCGGCACACTTCCATTATTTGTTCTGCATCCGTTTCAGATTGACCATCTTTCAACATAAACATCAGTAACCCATGCAGCTCACAATCTTCATTAACGTGGTCGCGAAAACGCCAGCATAACGTGCAGATAACGTTAACAAATCACCATTATCTTTCCTTTATCTGTCTGCCGCCGGGCTGTCTCTCCACCTGTTTGCTCAATTATCATTGACTTTGTTCTAGGATAAATGCCCACTTTATCCACAAGTGCTCAGTTATTTGATTATGAATGTGATTGTGGAAAAAATACTCAAATCAGTTTTTCCACTTTGTGTTTTCGTTCCTTTTGAACAGATAAACATGTCCTCAACTTGCTTGGGTGTAAAATCTTATAGCATGACTTCATGAAGATTTCAAGTTTGTTCCTTTCCTTGTCTGTTTCTGTTCCTCTTCATGCATCCTTTCTTTTTAACAACCATTCCATCCATCTGTTTCGGCTGTTGCGTGCTATCCTCTTCTGAAACAATACAGACACTCAAAATAAACCAAAGAGCTAAAATTGGATTGTACGGCGTATAGAGGTGTAGCACGCGAAGCATGGATAATAAATCTCCCTCTGTTCATCGCAATTCTCATGCGTTTCTCATCAATACAATCGAACATGCAAATGAGGCGTTCTATGTTGCCGACATAAAATAACAACTCAAATTACTCCTTGGATATATATCGGTAGCAGTCCAGAAACTACCAGCTACAATGTGTATGTTGTCTGCAAATTTGTTAGTACAGAATAGAATAATGTGTACAGCCATTTCATGCCTGTTTTCGGAATTTATTCTCCCAATTGTGTTTCTGTCACTACACACAGTTACATCCCAGGACTTTCTCTGTTTTTTAAAAACTGTTTTGTTTCTTCAGATAAGGACTGACAATAATACAGAACTGTTAGAAGGTGGTGGAGGGGGGGGGGGGAGGCGAAGGAAGGGGACTCGCGATCAGATTTCGATCCTACAGTTCCTGATTACGTCTTCAGGAAGATCTTTCTCCAGTTGACATCCTTGACATTGATCTTAATTGAATTCAGGAGCCAGTCATTAAGAATGGGAGTGAAGGCTTTGCATTGGAGACAGCTGAAACGATTATTATAGCATTCAATGTATAAAAAATGCAATATTCCTTCTTTTGCTTCTTGGATAAGTAATAGTTTTCTAAAAAATGCACTCCCATACAAACCACTGCCCTTTGAATGTCAGACCAAATGGCAGTTTCATTATAAAATTTATAATATAAAAAATTAAAATAACTAGCAGTCGACAACATTTATGTAGTGGTTGTATAGAGGCCATTGTAGGATTTATATTGTCTTACCTATCTCTTAGCTTTATTTTAACGTGTTTATTAAAATGATTTTTAAAAATTTTAAACCAAACTGAGAAACACCGCTTCAGTAATTTCGATACCACTTTTAGCCTGGTTCATAATTATGTCAACACATTGCCCTTGTCGTGAGTCCCACTTTACCTTTCTTTCACTCCGTCCAGAAGTTTGCTGAGCAATTATATCTCTCCTACATGTTTATATTATGACGGTTATCCTTTTCATTATTCCAAGACTAAGACGAATCTGTTGATGCTAACCTTCATAAGCAGCTACTACTGAATCGTTATGACATTGAACTTGCCTGCTGTTCTTGGCTAACTTGGAAAATAGCAGGCGCATTTACATATTATGTCTCATACCATTCAGTACATCTTCGTTGAAGCACTTAAATGAAAGAAATGCAATGTAACTGGCCAGGTGAAACCTTTCACTTGAAGAACATGAGATAAAGGTATGTAATGCTTAGGAAGATACGAGAGCATTCATTATAATAAAAATCAGAAGGAAGCCCATGATACATGTATAATTATATTTATGTTACTTTATATTTATTGTTAATTTCCACAGCAGACACAGAAGTAGTCAACCTATGCCCTGGCCCGACATGATGAACAAGTCAGCCCGAGATCTATGTTCCCTTTGGAGACTAAAAGATCTTTGTGTATGAAATATTATGACTCTACTGGAAGGAGGATATGGATGGCTGGTTGATTACTGGGGGGTTGAGAACTGAATTCAGAAAAGAACAGAGTAGAGTAAGAAACAGGAGCAAAGTGGGAAAATGGATAGAAGAAGAAAAATGAAAAGTATACCGTGTGAAGAAATCGCTATAGCAGCTGTAACAAATGATCACATGTGATATTTTGCTTATCACGGTTCCATGCGTTGTTGAACTGGCTTACGTAAATAGCCCCCTACCTGCATATCATACAGATTCCCTGTGTGATAATTCACTTAGCTTCCTATTGATATTTTATGTCTTTTCACATTATCTCACTTCTAAGAAGTCCACATCCATCACGAAATTGTTTGTTATAAGCACTGACCCAAAAAACGCATTACCAAAAGGCTTTTTTCATTTTAAAGTTAATGGGTAAAACTTGAGTATAAATATTTCATAAAGATAAGATATTTCATCAAGGCAAAGTGTGTATATTCCACAGCTGTTAATTTCTTTTCCCCTGAGACAAGGAGGCAAAGAGGAATCAAATAGCTGGCTCCCATGTGGCAGGCACATGACTGCTGGAGGGTCTCACTAAGTAGCATCTCTCAACTAGATCTAACCACAGACTTCAAGGCTGACAGGGGAATCTCTCTGAACATTGTCAGGTCAAACCCCATTTAACACCAATCGGTTGTCTAAGCCCACATTTTACAGTGAATTTATAGCTCCTGTTCTGGATAGTACGGAATAGGCGAATGCGAATGATTGCAATAGGTGTATTTATGTGAATGTGTGTGTGTGCATGTGTGAGTGCGTGTTTTATGAACACGTATATATGAGTACCCCAGTGTTGCCCTCAGAATCTTTGGTACAAGATCTTTCATTTTACACTAATGGACTCAAACCCTCGTAGTTTATGATGTATTTACGAAGGAATGGTGGCGGCTTTCGAGGTTAATACGCTTTTATCGCTTGTGCATGTGTATGTGAGTGCTGAGGGAGGTTATTCTCTGTCAGACCTCATTTCAAGCAAATTAATTGTCTTAAGCTTTCTACCTTTCTGATTTTATTTTCTGTTGAGCAAATACACGCATTTAATCTTTTTCATGTACTGATTTTCTTCAGTATCTTTGGCATTTTGACATCCTATTCCTTAATAATCATTGGATATGGTTTGTGCCTTAGAATATTGAAAACAACTCGTGGGTAAAAAGAATCCACCAGTGATTGCTCAAAAAAAAAGCTCGCCTGTTTTCATTAGTTATGCGTCACTAAACTGTATTTTAGTATTTTATTATCGTTCCTTCTAAGGGACCATTATCTTTATCTGCTTTGTTATTTCTGAAAAAAATAAACAACATAAAAACAACAAAAAACAACAAGCAAAAAAAAAACAACAATAAAAAATGAAAGAAAAAAATACCTGTGCTTTTTTACATCTAATGTCCTACGACCGACTATTTGGGTACCTGGTTCATGCATTTCAACTCTTGTCTTTTGACTTAAGAGCAAATACCACTATGCACGGGAACGGCAGAACTTAAAACCTGTGCAGCGATCAACATTCCAGGTATAATACAGGACTGAGAATGATTTACACCGTAATGTTTTCTGCAAAGTTGGTATTCAAAAAATGATGGAAACAGTTCACTTTCATTTCATTGTAACACTAACTCCAGGAACAAACAAACAAATAAACAAATAAACAAACAAACAGAAATGTGACGAAGAGGCACTTTAAAAAATATACTCTATTGTATTATGGCCTACTACATTTTGTCAAGACAAAACAAAACAAAAACAAAAACAACAACAACAAAAAAAAAACTACAAACGATTTTAATTCACAAACATGGCAAAAATTATATAGCAAAAACATCTATTATATACCTGGTAACTATTTTGTTACGTCTCCTTTGATTTAAGTGAAACAGGCTATTTCAAACAACAACAACAAAAATCTATATATAATAAGTATGAAGTTGGTAACACCCTAGTTCCGCCAGTAAAGTGGTAAGCTGTAAGAACTGTACTGCACTCTCTATCATTTCAAATATCAAATATCAAGGCTATTGCTTGATGTATCTTAATGGCATGTAGTTAAAATGGATTTAATTCTGCTTTGACAAAAGCACGCCACAAAACCACTTCCAGGAAAACCGTATATATGCAGTGTTCAGAGAACTCAAGTGTTCAGTACAATATTCCAGACAGAAGCAACAACAAATCCAAAGCTATATATCAAAGACACCAAAAGTATCTTTAAGTTGCTCATGACGTCCTCACTTCTTTTTCTCTTCCGTATATGTCATTACTTCTTCGAATTGTCAATGTTTTAGTCAGCCTTTTTCCTCGTCTGTGGTTCTCTTTAGTGGAGTCTGGCCCATTATTTCCTTTCTCCGGCATCTTGCTCTTTTCGTGATTATTCCTCGGCATCTTTAGTCTCTCTTTCTTGATGAAAAACTTCAATGTTATTGATGGTACTTTGACATCAGACGGTAGTGAAAAGAAGAACAGGACTCTTCTTAAGAAATATCTATCTGTCATTTTCCATGTCGGACGTGGTTTCAGTGTCTTATTTGCTTTCCTTTCTCTTTGATGCCGTTCCAAACTAACATGACCGTTGGAGCGAAATAATGACATATGAAAGCTCTGAGTAATTTTCATCCACACAGTATGGCCAGTCGCTCTCTTTGATAGCATTTAATTTGTACATCCAAAAAAATAAATAATTTATTTGTCCTCTCAAGTTAGTTTCAGTAGTCGATCGCGCGTCAACGCACTCTAATAGATTTTGAAGAAAATGGAAGCCTGATATCCTTGTGTGGATAAGGCTCTTAAATCACACTTCATCTCTGCCATTCTTTTGCTCTCCTTTCTCTTTCTTTCTTTCTTTCTTTCTTTCTTCTACTCTCTCCCTTTTCTCTGTATCCCTTTTGTTTTCCCCCCCCCCCTCTATTTGTATGTTTCCATTTCTTTCTAAATATATATATTTATGTTTTGTTCTCCCTTTTCTACTTCTCCATTTTCTCTCCGTCTTTCTTTCTCTCTGTCTTTCTTATCTTCTCCCCCCCCCCCCCCCCCCCCCGGGCTTTCCAATAGCCCCTCCCCCTCTATCTCTCATTACTTTCATTCTTGTTTCATTCCTCCTAACTGATGGTAAGAAGGAAAAATATTTAAAAGGCTAAGGTTCAACAACAGAGGTCTAGAGACCCACCATGTTAAGACTGCCGTGCCACAGCTGTTCGGTTTCTTGCAGAACTGTTAAATGTGTTCTAGTCATCGGTACCTCCAAAGTCTTTTTGCATTGCATTTGCCATCACAGTTCTCCTCAGTCTGTCATACATTAATGATTTATCCTTTATATTCTATTTTTTTTTTCAAATTACGCATCGGTTTCCCTTATTACCCTTTTACTATTCATGTTTTCCCAGTCATAATACAAGATTTAAAAACGCTGGGAAGGAGGACTTTGTGTGTAATTCTCCAGAGATAACATATTTGTTGTTTTACATTCTAAAATGAATGCACCAAATGGATGTTTGCTCTTTCCTCCACCGTTCGACCTTGTTTCATTTCTATTTTATTACATGTGAGGAACTAACTGTAAAATCAAACAGTTGTAGATAGATAGATAGATAAATAGATAGATAGATAGATAGATAGATAGATAGATAGATAGATAGATAGATAGATAGAT
>JBCEWB010139635.1:0-10975 GCA_039654565.1 Peronia peronii | reverse complement strand
ACAACAACAACAACAACAACAACAACAACAACAACAACAACAACAACAACAACAACAACAACAACAACAATAACAACCTCAGTCGCATTAGACAACTGAGCCTATTTTGACTACCTGATTGCAGTAATCACTTCACTACTTATTTTACATGTCTTGGTTTAGTTAATCTTTTTCTGTACGAACCTATCAATTTGCGATTTCGTGTGTACAGAACAATCAAGTTGCCCGTTGACGTACCGTCGGTATTCATTCTTCTCTAGCTCAGTGCTGAACTTGTTGTGTTCAATAGTCCAGATGAAGAAAGGTTATAAACAGAAACTGTCTTGGTTACGTAACAGATGAATTCCCAGCAATGTCGGCAAGTATGAGAACATTTTTTAATACTTTCTTTCCAAAGATTCGATGAATCGATTTGCTTAAACATTTAGTCTTTTTTCATATATCTGAAATATGTGTATTATATCAATCGATTAATCAATCAACCAATTAACGAATAATTTAATAGCCCAATTAATCAGAATAAATTAAGCATTCAATCTTTCAACCCATAAATCGATGAGTCAAACAAGCAGTTAACAATTATTATTCAAAAAAGCCATAGTTGGAGCAAGAAAGTACGAGGACCGAATAAGTTAACTTAATTCTCATGCGAAATTGATCAAAATGTAGGTGTAAAAGTGAAAGTCCGTACCCAAATCACATCATGGCCACAACCCGGACATGTGCTTGTATATTATACATTTATATCCTCCCAATGACATCTTTCGAACAACAAACAGAAAAAAAGAAAGGATTATATAAATGTTTTTTTCTTTTATTTTGCAGTTTACACGTATGGGTGGGTTTACATGTTTGTTTGTGTCCGTAAAATGAAATCTTGTTTTTCTAGTAAAAAATAAACAGAACATTGCATCAATCCTTCTCCCTGTCCTAAAAACCGAAGCAAATTTTCTTAACAAAAGGATTTCCACATTTGGCAATATCCACACTGAAAATAACTGGCTTTTATGCCAAACGATGGACATGATGGCGCCATTTTGATATAAAAATTGTAACAATGTAGCACTTGCACAAGGATGACTCAGACTTTTCATCTAACAAGCAATTGGAGCTTCAGACACACTTCTTTAATTTTCAAAAGAAGGTGTCAGAGCTGGGTCATGGCTCACTTAGAAATCAATCGGGTTTTTCCCAAACACCTGAAGGAAGTAATGTCACAGAAGAGGAGAGGGGAGACAGGGTAGCATGGTTAGCTAGAGTATAAAATTGAGGCTGAAATGCAGAAATCACTGCCTCTCCAGGAGACTGCAGATTCTGCGTATCTACCTGGGACAAGCAAGCAGGGCTCTATGTCCGAGACAGTCACCACTTCAACAGGTTGAAATCCTTGCCATAGCAATTGAATCAAGCCACTTGAGTGAAAGGGTAGACTCACAGTTCTCTGACTTATCTCCAGCAAGCCCGGCGTTTGATTCTGCAAGAGTCCACGATGAAGACCATGACTGCAGTTCTTAGTCTTCTCTGTCTCTGGGCTGTTATCGGCTTCACTGCGGCAAGTATGTACTCCTGATCTTAATCGATTTTTTCTTCTTTTCTTTTCTTTTTTTTTGTAAAATGCTTTCTATACATATTCACAATTATGATCTTTTTTTTCCTTAAGCCTTCCCATCCTGAGATAATTAATAGGATTATCTCGGTTTTAAGTAGCTGCCTGATTTTGGTGAGAAATTTTGTGGGTAGAAATTTGGAATTTTGAAATTTTGCCCGGACAGCGGCACGCAGCCTGTTCTTCCATCGGGTTTGAACTGCCAAAGGTTCTTTAACGTGCGTAACGTACACACAAGACCTCCGAAATAAAGTCGCCCTTATCCGAGAAGGCTAGACGTCAGGCTTCCCCACTCAGAGGAAGCCAGGGGACAGTTGAGTCATTGAAAAAATGCAGTCTTTTTTTTTTTTTTATCTTCGTGTCCTTCCACGCCCCAGACGGAGAACCTGCTAGTCGATCCCGGCCAGAATCGGCAATCTCACAAAGGTGAGTTTTTTCACTCTGAAGCAGACGCCAAACCATAGAGCCACTGTGCTCCCAGTATGATCGCAATATAATACAGGGGATTAAATAGAACTGTTTCAATCTTTTCTTACCCCAACAAATCCACCTAAGACACCATCGTACGTTCTCAACTTCTTGGTAAGCTCACACTGTGGCTGCTTCTTAGGAGTTTGCACCTAATCAAACGATGACATTCTCCGTCACCTGTGGCCACCTATTTTAAACTAGGTCTAGTCAGATAAAGTATGAAAAGTAATTGTCTTTCCAAAGAATGAAATATAAAACCCCGGTAGGATTCGAACTAGAGAACTTCTGGTCACGAGTCTGACTGCTGAACCACTAGATCTAGGACATTACATAGACCATCTTTGGTCTTATTTGCTCCTAAGCATAATAATATAATTGTGACAGGATGAGCTATTGGTAGAGATGTAATTATATTTTGTTTGGAGTAATTTGCTCCGACAATATACAACTTTGTCTAATTACTCACTGAATCCTTCACTGATTTGTGCTTGGAGAAAGAGCTACTTTTCAGATACGCATGTTGAGGAATCAACTAAATCACCGTAAATCTAGTGGACTTTACAATTCGAACTTACAAAATTTTCATAGAGAGACCGACGGTTGATCGTTCGATGAGGATACGTTAGCATGAAAACTGATTTTTTTACTGATAAGGTTGTGACATCTGCATTTCAATATTTTTCAGAATTCGTTTTGATGCCACAACTCAATCAACTATAACTTTAAACACTACGATTATATTGATAGATAAACTGTGATAGAAAAGGTCTCAAATTTTGGAGAATCTAGAGTGTATTTCAACGTTTAAACTGCATAACTGTAATTGCAAACATGAACTGATTTCAGAATCATAGGCCTAAGATAAATATCACACAAAAGTTGTTTGAACCTTGAAACAAAAAAAAAAAAACAAAAAAAAACTATAATATTCAGTAATTTGTACATCTAGTACATTTGTACTTAGACTAAACATCATGAGTCGCATCATGATTGAAGAGTGTTTTCCCAAAAGAACACAGGCCCAATTTGCAGTTTTTGCCACCAGGCCCTTTTTTGTTGTTGTTGTTGTTGTTGTTAAACTATGACTAGACGAGATGGAATACTTAATCTTTTCTTTTTGAAGACATTTAGACCATTTGCAATGTAACATTGTACAAATATGAGATGAAATCCATGCAAAAAAATGGCAGGGCTGATGGAAAGGCTTTTAGTCCCCGGACTTAGTTTATGTTGAACAACTGAGCTCACCAAAGAGAACCAGATATGACACAGAGGGCAATTTTTTGCTTGGAACCGCTTATTTGATTTATAAATGACAATGATAAGGCTTTTTTTGTCTCAGTGAAATAAGAAAATTTGGATGGCTTTAGTCATAGTCGCAAGTAAAATTCAGTATCTTTCAGATTTTATGGTGACATAAACCACTTTGAATTTTTGGTAACAAGGACCAGTTGCACTCAATCGCGACGTAGATATAGATCTAGATCTAGATTTACCGTCTTCGGCAGATTATTTCAATTATCTGTTAGATCTAGGGATCTCGAATGTATATAAACTGTGGAGGTTGAAAAAATTCACTCGTCTTTTGATCGGTGTTGCTTGTCTATTGTAACCGAAAAAAAAAAACAATTTGGTGAATTAAGGCTGGGAAAGAAAACGCGAAAAAATGTTCACAATCGATACTATGACGCCAGAGGTTAAAAGATATTCCCAACCAAAATAGAAACCAATCATAGCTGACCATTCTACGAGAAATGGCATGTGAAGTTAAGATTCATTTCTATGGAGGTCGCAATTTTGTTGATTCAGCTATGGATTACACGGCGCATACGCAAGGACTGAATGCGTTTTGAAAGCTGGGGGAGTTGAACTTATCCCATTTAGAAAAAAAAACAAAAACAACTGCGTTGTTCACTAAATATTTAAGAGGGGATATGGTTAGTTTTAAGACGTCAGCAGGCTTGTACTGTAAAAGACGTACAAAACCAAGGATATGAAGTACTTAACTAAATTTTAAGTGAAAGTGGTCTTAGCTCGCTTTGAAAAAAAAAAGAACACTCTTCACTTGTGGTTGAAGTCATTCAACCTTTGTTCAACGAGCACACCAAGTCGCAATAATCCCGGATATTCTGTAATGCATTAAAAACCAATGCCGTCTCCGGTTGTTTTGTCTTCAAGTAAGAATCTGGTAATGAGAAGTTTAAAGTACATTATTATCAATGAGAGATCGTTTTGCCCAGTCTTAGTGTTTCCCTTTGCCAGTGCTGAGCAAGCAGTGTAAAGTCGAAAGAGTTCCTTCAGACCTACTTCATGTCATTCGAAAGAACTGTCTCTAAAAAAATTAATAAAATTATAACAAGAAGAGGAAAACATTCTCTTTATGACGTAATTTGTTTGGATTTTTTTTCATGTTGTTTGTGTCAGCAAAGGGCGCAAAAGTGATTCCCTCCTCTTTATACTGCTTGTTTATCACCTTTTGTGTCTGACGATAGGAAGTAATAGAGCTGGGCACAACGATCTCCCACTCAGCCATCAGTAGTGAAATATCACATAATTGGAACTTGAATACTTACCTTGGCGACGTGAACATGTTTCTACAACTGTTCGGATAGAAATGGGACCGGAAAAAGCCGAAGACAACAGAAGAATGCATATATTCTCTCAACGAGGCCAAACGGAGAAATGAAACAGACGAAGTTTCTATGAAATTTCACAATACTAGTAGAAAGCTCAAGATATTCGTGGGCGATTAAAAAAAAAACAAACGTCGGGACGACCCGAGATTCCTCTGCTATTCAAAGATTACGGAAAGCGCATGCGCTTTCATGTTGGTGTTTTATGATTTAGTCAGCCGTTACTGGATGAAAATATAATAATTTACTGTTTCATCTTGTTTGTCTTTGTTAATGTGTTTGATCTGAGTTCAGTCAGCGATTTCTTCTCCTCTTTTTTTGTTTTCTTGTTTTTAAAGATAAGCCGGAATATCCTGACAATTCTCCTGTAAGTGTTAAGGCGGCCATACACGTTCATTGGGTTCTAACTGTGCAGTCTTTGTTTGTTAGGTGGAAATTAGGCCAACTGTATTGTCGCAAAATCGCCTGATATTCTTTACTCAGTAATACCGGCCAAAGCTGAACCCGACTCAGTGTTGTCGGCTTTCTTTGAAGTTTCCTTCAGACGGGAAATGAATAGCGTGAATTTACGATGTAAATTATATTGAAGTTAATAGTAATTATAATTACAGATGTGGAATCGCCATGTCGAAATTCAGGCGGGATTCACGTGGACGTCTCGATTTGATGACAGTCTTTATTTCTTACCACGCGTCTTAACATATACAGACCCAGTAGGTAATAGACCAAACCGGTAATATTGTGTAACAAGATTATTGTGCCGGCTATTATTCTAGATAGTTCTTGAGGAGAAATGCAGGGTGGGTACTTGAAGTCTCCGTAGTTTCTGCCTGGAACGTACAATAGCATTCAGTCTCTCATGTGGGCTTATCGTTTTTCTCATCACTGTATCCACTATGTCTTTATAAAGTTTGACAGTGCCCAGCAAATGGAGGTAGGTCTCTTCATCCATTCTTACATAATTCCCATAAACTTCAAGGTACAATCGCAATTCCTTCAAAAGATTACTGTGTGTGCACTGTGGTCTTTATTCCACGCTTTATTCCATTCAGCTTTTTTCCCCTCGGATCCTATTCTTTACTTTAATTACACAATATACAACCAGAATCGATATAATAATATCTTGATACACCATTTGCCTCCACGTAGAAAACTAACTTGCATGGGGTGGCAAACTAAAAATATGGAGTGTTCGAATATTCAGTTAGTTGAATTGACTCCGGAAATAGTGTCGATACATGTGAAGGAAATAAGGAGTCAATTTATCTGAAGGTGTATAGTTGGTCTTAGATGAGCACGAGTGCACAACTATTTTTCAAAGTTTGGTGTGCAGGCAGTACTTTAAAGAGAATTTTTTGAACATTGACCAACTTTTGTTTTCCTTCTGTCATGTAAATTATGATAGTAAACTTGTGAACTACGTAAAATAGCATGTCAAATTTGTTTATACAAAAGAAAAAAATCGATTTGAAATATAAACTTATACCTTAGATAATTAGCCACAATGTTTAGATAAAATTCTGGTCTAAATGTGAACTCTGCAGATTTTAAAGACTTGTCATCACACCAAGTTGAGCTAAATGTGTTCACAAATGAACACATGTGGGGGTAGTAAAAAAGGAGCTTATGTATACTTTAGTTAAGATGTGAGTCTTCGTTCTCATAATTTTATCCAACCTCAGTCCACATGGAATCATTATCGTGCCCATAGGGAAAGACAAAAAATATAAATGACAGCCGAATTTATTTCTTTGTTGTTTTTTTTTAACCTCTAAGATTCAATTGAACTTTGGGAACAGTCTGTGCCCTCTCAGCTTTAATAATTCTGACTGGTTTCCAAACAAATAGTTTGACCAAAGTTGCAGGTCAATGTTGAGAATTTAAGTTTTCATATCAGCAAAATTTCTTATCCAAATTATTTTTAATAGTAGCAGCATATAAAATACAATACATCACTGCAAATCAATACAATAAAAAGTAAATGCTAATAATATCATTAAAATAAAACCCTTAATGTTAAAAATACATCGTAAAACAATGCAGTGTGTTATCAAAAACTGATAAAACTGCGAGAAGGATTTTAATTACACGGTTACCTTTACAGATTATTTCTCCTGAATTATGTATATCAGTTCATTAAATATATTAATTTTATATTTTGTTTTCTAATTTCAGTTCGTTGAGAGGTCAGAGATAAAGATATTTTAATTATTCTGTCTGTACATTGTTTTTTTAATTAACTGTTTACCGTTCACTGCTCTTGCATGCTTATTTTGTTGTCTCATCTGTATGAATGTCAGTGATTGTCATCTGATTTCAAGACCTCCACATTTGTAGTTTTGCTGATAGTTTGTGTTTTAGAATGGTGGATTGTAGTTGTGAGACACAATAGTCTGTAGTAATTTCACACATTTTTAAAGGTAAAAGACTTTGACAGGCAAAAGTTTCGGTTGGACTGGATAGACCCGACGATCCTATAGCGATTTCCTAAATTTGTAGTTCTAAGCAACTTCGGCAGTCAGATTGTCACTGAAGTTTAACCCTCAAACTGTCAAAGTGAACTGTTGGAGTGCCAGTGTTTATATAGGAATATTTATTCCTGCCCAAGAAATGACATTTTAGACTTAAATGACACTATAAGACAAAGATTTTGCTATTTATTTTCTAAGTCATTTGGAAAGTAATAATATTTAATAATGCATAGTACAAGATCAACACTTTGAAAGGAAGAGGCGGGGAAGGGGGAGCCCTGTCACGTCCGGGGTTGAACAAAACTCTATGAAAAATGCTTTTATCATCTGTCAACAGCTTACTACCCATTTTTAAAAGGATCCACCTGCTACCTGAACTGTCCGAAGGGAACAGTGCTGGACAAATATTACTGCCGCTGTGTTACCAGTCCTTCGTATGGGTGTCATCCGAAAGCATGCCCCGCCTATTGTCCCTACGGTGTGCACTACACAACGGACAGTTATGGCTGCAGCTACTGCTCGTGCAAAACTACACCAGCCTGTGCTCCGAAGAACTGCTACTACAAGTGTCCTTACGGCTATCGGAAAGATAAATATGGGTGTCCTACCTGTTCATGTAAAACTGTCTCTTGTCCTCCTGTCCAATGTCCTACATATTGTCATTACGGCTATGTGAGGAAGATCCAATATGGGTGTAGTATCTGTGTATGTAAAACTTATGGTAAACCCTATGGTTGTCCTAGTTTCAAATGTTACACATATTGCCCGAAAGGCTATCGGAAAGACAAATATGGCTGTCCTACCTGTCTTTGTTACTGGTGATCTGTATGCAGAAACATGTGGCCTGTATGAATAATTTTGATAGTATCGGCTACATTCCCTGTATATAACAATAATAATCGAGATACCTTTTATAAAGCGCTTCTCCCCATACAGTACAGGCTCTAAAAATTCTTCCGATCTATTATTAATCCACAAAAGAAACTCACAAAAATTCTCGCTTCATGGGAAGCATTCGACTCAACGTTTCCATTTCAATCTCAGTATAGAAATGTATGTACATTTTCACTTGTCTTTCGCAAGGACAGTATATCTAAAGCAGTGGTTGACAACGTTTTTGTATATGCAACCCCTTTCCGAAAAGCCTGAAGATCAAGCGATTCCGTGCTCTCAGCAGGTTGATTCGCATTTTATTTTCTAGGATGGAGAAGGAAAAAAACATCTAACAATAAATTTATTCAAGAATCCTGTAATATTTTATGAGCAAACTAATGTTATTTAACGACATGGAATACACGCCTTTTTACACTGAACAAAATAACAAAATATATATCAATATATATAATATCTATATCCTATTATATAAGAGGATAAAAACTGTAATTGAAATTAATTTCATCCCAAGCCAATATTAGCAGGTTGCCAGTTTTTGTAGCCAAGGCTTTGCGATCCCTTTAAGAATCGCGACCAACTGTCTGTGAATCCCTGATCTAGAGCCGTTAGGATTCTAACGATGAAGTTATAATCCAATCACTCGGCCATTTACATCATGAGCCAAGCGATATATTTACCGACAGCGATCCCACATTCTCTGAGAATTTTGAGAATAACTATACTATAAAAGGTTGTTAAAACTACAACCAAAGACGAATCTTTAAATATCGTGTTTTAAGAAATAAACCCAGGCCTGAGTTATATCCCTTACATATACAGAAGATGTAATTTTATACCTACTGTTAATTCCACCCCATTTAATCTTCTTCTTTGTCTGTCTAATATCTGTCTGTTTATCTATCTGTCTGTCTGTCTCTGTCTTTCTCTATCTCTTTCTGCACAATCTTTGTCTGTTCCCATGTGAATACAAGATTAATAGATCTAATTTGCAGATTTTATTCATAGACAAGCAAAGCATAATTATGATAATGTCAGATCCAATTTTTACATGTTTTATTATGTGAGGAATATTCTGTCATTTGTTAATCTACATAAAAAACAAAACACCTGTTGTGGTCCTACAGAAAAATGTGGAGTATACTACAATAGCAGTCTCACCTGCTGTAGTTTCTTATTATTTGTCTGAACTATTTGAAGGATGAAACGTAACTGTTTATGTAAACGACATATTTTATAAATAAAAAGTAAAGCAACCTAAAAAAACAAGGTGTTTGTTTTATCTGTGACTGTATGAGTACCAGTTACTCTCATATTAATAATTAATACATACACATGATCCATGTTCCCGGATTATTCTATGAAACACATCTAGTTTGCCGAAACATGACAAACTGCTGAGGCTTAGCATGGGCTGTCAATGCGGAACATTGGCCCTGGTTTGTCTAAAGGTAAGGGGATGGATGCGTATGGGGGAAGGGGGGGGGGGGGGGGAAGAAAATAGCATTTCGGGATCAAAGTAACAAAATCAGGGTCTTGCTGTTGTTAGACATCTTGACCTCTACTGATCTGAGAACAATAACGGCTGTGGCCAGAAACATCTATTTTATGCGCGAAAAGACATCAAAACGATAGCATCATGAGATTGCATGAAAACCAGTGTGACAATTCAGTTGCGATATTTCTCAAAATGTACATTTTTTGGCTTTTCTTTCTGAATATTTTTTTTTTCTCTTTCACCTGATTTCAAATTTTTACTACATATTTCCCAAAGCATGGGTTTCAATAATATGCCATCCGTTTTTCTGAATTCTGCTAATACAAAAGCCCGCTCTATGGACATAAATTATTGATTTAAGAGTTTGTGTTGGATGACGAATTACAAATATTTAGAAAAAACAGCTACAAATACTATTTAATGAAAGAAGGAAACAGAAGGACCTGTGTGCAAATGTAAGGAGCGTTGAGGGTCCTGAAAATGGGATTTTATGATCAAAATACCAAAATCGGATTTTTGCTATTTTTAGAACACTTTGACTTCTTCTGATAAGAGAGAAATACCCGTTGCTGCCAGAAACATTTATCTTATTCTCCAAAACGGCACAAACACAGCACAACCAAGACACTGTATAGAAAGATTATGAGAATTAAATTGTGATTTTCTCCAACTGTACGTTTTTTTTTTTTCACTTTTGTCCCTAAGACTTTTTTTTATTTCTGAAGCAGTTGACTTCATATTTAAATATATTACGTTCCTCATAGGATATATTTCAATAATAATAATCTGCATCCTTTTTCTAAATTTTGTTCATGTTTTGAAAGGAAAATTGGATATTTAACCGATAATTGAGAAATATGCAGACCCGTCAACCAACATATTTCAGATATTTTAACACATACTGTATGGCATATAACCAAAAAAACAAAAACAAATTATTTTTTACACAAAGCTTCTTACTGTGCCAAATTCCAAATAATTATATTAATACTTTACGAGCCTTTTCAAAAATAGCTAACTTTCAAGACACAAAATCCAAGATGGCAGCGAATTCATGGCAACCGGATACAAAACTATTTTTTTCCCACCCTTTTCCTCTATTGTGATCATGCTGAATCCGAATTTGAAGCTTAAAAAGTCGTTTGTTCAAGCTTTCACTAGTTCAAGCATTGAAAACAAAAATCACTCTCATTACCAGCCTCTCCGTTTACAACACAGAGCTAGCTGAACGAGACAAAAGGTGTGAAATACGTTACAGGGTTACTGTATAACAATATCGCTGCTTAAACGTTATAAACTGTAAAGTACAACATAAAATAAGCACAGTGAAAAGTGTGTGTGTGTGTGGGCGGTTGAGGGGGAGGAGGGAGAAGGGGGGGGGGGGGGGAGAAAAACAAAATCTTAC
>JBCEWB010139624.1:0-10975 GCA_039654565.1 Peronia peronii | reverse complement strand
CGCCCCCCCCCCCCCCCCCCGCCTCCTCCCCTCCTCCCTTTCTATCCTCTTTGCATCCTCTTCTCTCCCCCGCAAAAAAAAAAAAAAAAAAGTTCAGATGAATAAAAGTGGGTATCTTCTATTGATTGATTACTAGCGAAATAGAAATTTTCGTGAATTTACTGAATCATTAACTAATAATGCTATTCGGTTGTTGGATCACTAAATTTTGGTAAAGATGAACGATTGATTGCATTGCAATCAAACTGAAAGTTTGCAGTGACCACTTTTAGTACAGAAGTAACTTATTGCCAGTGACAATTAAAATAAAGTGGAGGGAGGTTTGGGACCAGGGATGGGAATTAAGATTGTTCTATATAAACAGCTTGCATTGGAGCAAATTGCTTGATCGATTGGCAAGAATATTGAAACGAAACTAGTTCTAATAAGTAAATAGCTGAATATACGAGTGTGAAATATCACTCAAGCACGAATGAGATTAACCAGTTCGCCGTTTGTTTGTATCAGAAACAGAAGTTATAGACAAGCTTAAGGCTGTAATGACGACACCAATTTAATCCGTCTATTACTACTCGTGGTGTAGCCTATAGCATCTGAATTTCGTGTCTAGCATTCATAGGTCAAAGTCAGTGCAGCAGTGTTACCACTCCTTGCGTTCACAACAAATTTCAGCGCGTACGCGAACAATATAAATAACCTAAACCAAACTTTCAAAATAAATCATGACGTGTATGGCGTTGCATACATTCCTATTTATGCGATAAAAATAATCTTTGTTCTCGATACTGTGTTCATTTTTTAGAAATGTTTGGTCAAAAAAAAAGAATCCCAGCTTCTTCTTTTTTTTTTTTCTGCTATAATTTCTGTTCGATCAGAGATCTTTACAGAAACATCCAGTAATGTATATTAAATTGTGTTACGAAATGGAGCCAGAATGTGGATTCTGAACTTTATGTCAAACTGAGGTCGCTGATAGCATTGTTGTTAATCTAAACTTAGTACAGTGCATCATAATTCTTAGATTCCAAAGGAAGTCACATTTAGTTACATCAATTTCTACTGTTGCGGAAGGAATGCTCTCAATTCTGCCCGTAATTGATTTTTTTTTTATTTTAAGTGTTCCTAACAACTTGAAGTCTTATCGTGATTTGAAAAAAAAAAAATGCGTGAATCTGAAGATCATCAAGCCCACATAATATCTTAGAATAGAATATGAGACGAAATTCTTTTTGTCAAGATCATCCTCAGAATCGGCCAGTCTTCTAAACTGATTCAAATTTCAAATTTCCACAAATTCACACTGTTGTTTTTTGCCATCTCAAATACTGAGAGTTGGCATGGAAGTTTTGAACTACGACGGCTTTATCTTCTTAACTGGTAACTTGTGTAGTCATGGGATTTGACAATACTTAGCAAACATTAGAAAACAGTCTGTTTTTCTGCAGTGGAGAAATGACATCGATGATCAGCAAATTTGGCATTTCAGATTGTTTTAAGATTATTTTACACCAAATCCAGATACTGAAAATTTCATCAGTGAATATTTGCTTATGTATATAAGTGCCAGGTGAAATAACATTTCAAAAGCAGGTATCCACATTTATGGGTGTGGAATTACATCTTGATCATGGTCTCGAGTTCTGACACTCAGGTAGACAACATTATTATTATAAATTGCATCAAAATAAACTTTATTCCGTCAAAATGCCAGTACATTTCAATGAAAACTTAAATATCGTACACTTGTGGTCTCCTGCGATGCGCGGGACAAATTCTTGTAGAGTCCCCCTATTAATCTGGGATCAGTTTGTGTGTACTCTCTTCTGTAATTGCTATCATCATTGTTATCACCGTGAAGGGCGTCAGCAGCCTATAATAATAATATTAGCAATCTCAATACCCCGTGAACAGATGTATCCGATCTGCTAGCAAGCGAACTTGAAATAAAGTTCTGACTTGTGAACTCAGTTGTTGTGTGGTGTAATAATCAGGTATTTCGAGATCGGTCACATGACCGAGGAAACATCGCTCACATTGGCTTTGTTTATACAGTGTGACTTATCTGAAAACTTGTCATTCGTCAAGATTTGTCTGCCATGCACAGAACATGTAAATAAATCAGCATGTGAGCGAAAATTGTAGGTCATGTGACTTTTCTCGAAATACCTTATTTGTCAGCAGATCTGGTAGATTCGAGGTCTACTTTATTTTTCTCAGTCGTTTACCTCCCATATTAAACGATGTTCGAGATAGTTCTACTATCTCGTAGGTCGATGAGTGCACCTGTGTGCATTATACCAACAATTTATTGTATTGAGAGCTTTGTGCGGTGTAATCATCATCAACCTTCCCCACTAAAATTCATATTATTATGGATCAAATGGCCAGTGAACTAAGTACTTATACTAACGTGTGCAGCGTCAAAGCAGACTGATTTGCTCTAGCTGCTGCTCTCTGTCTCATGCCTTGATAACTCAAGCACACGGCAAATGTGATGTACATTTGAGGTAAAAACTGAACATGTCATATGATTGACATCCCCCCCCCCCCCCTTTACTTCATTTATCGACAGATAAAATATAATCATGATTATTAACAATTCACTCATCTCCACTTCCTGCAAAATGAACTGCACCATTTTTCTGGGGGCATGCAGATATTTCTTTTAGTCCAGTAAATCTAGAAAAAAAAAAAGGGGGTGACCTTGAACTAACTGCAACATCAATGATTTTTTTCACAAGCATGTAGATCTCAATCTCACGAACAGCTTATTCAAAATCTACTGCAATCTGTCCATGGGAAATACGTTTAAAAAATTATTAAAAATAATCATTTTATGAAATTTTACTAACAGACCCAACGGTGCACTTTTGTATTAATCCAAGCGCTGCTTTCATGATCTAGCTTCACCCCTGTTTTCGGAGGATGGTCTGCGCCGGTGACAAAGGAATGAGAACGAAAACCAGCTCTCTCAGTGACATGAATGAAAGTAGGGTGCCGCTGTTTTGTTTCCCGTAGTTCCATGGGCTAATCGAAGGAGACCGTGAAGTTACCTTAAAAAAAAAAAAAAAGCGTTAGTGCGTTTAAAAACTACTTCAGAAATGAAAGCTCAATATTACAGATAAAAAAGTTATATTTCAGAGAAGTAACGCCATAATTTTATTGTAGTTAGGGACAGAGCCATGCGCGCGGCCTCGATTTCGCTATTGGCCGGTATTTCCCCAGTTGAGCCACCCTCTCGCGACTGAACTATGGGAGCCGATCGGGCTTTGCGGAAAGAAGGGCGTATAGCAAAACAATCACTAAAATCACAAGATGGGTAAGAAATTTACAACTAAAACTCCTCGCTATGAGTGACGACTTGAAATGTTTAGAGCCTATTCAACTTAGATGTCATCCGAATAGTAAAAGTAGTGCTCTTGATTAAAGTACGGGAAAATAAATAAATGAATAAATGATAACACTAACAGTTGATACGAAAAGGAGACTAGAGGAAGGCCTTCTGAAATTTACGATACATTTGGGCCTGATGGTACTCAGTGAGTCAGTCGAATGGAAGACAGCAAGGAAGTAAGAAATGAAAACATAATATGGATGATTTAAAACAAAAGACGTAAAGAAGGAATAGAAGAAAGTTAACTTCTTTGAGTTGCACATGTAAAAAAAAATGCGAGTAGCTCTCACTCTAGTGTGAAAAGCGGATGCGGACCAGAAAGTATTCTTTTTCTCATCCTTCTTGATCTTTCATGTCTATCTATTGAGCATACTGAAAGAGTGTTTTGTTTGTTTGTTTACTTGCTTTTTCCTGTCAAAAGAAAAAAAATCAAGAAAAAGGTGACGAGAATAGACAGAAAAAAAAAGGTTTGCTTGAAGAGTTAAAGCAGCTGCACATTCTTCAGGCTGATATGTTAAAATAATAAATAATCATAAAGGGCATTTATATAACGCCTCACCCCTGGAGGGCTCGAAGGGCTTTGCAGAGCCAAAACGTTTTATAGCCACACACAAAATATGCCTCAAAACAAACAGGAGCAACAACATACATACATAATCATAGCATGGTATGCAGACATAATCCGAGATATGCTCTCATACACAATAATGTAACACAACCCAAACACATATTTAAGTTTGTAGATATGACTGACAACCATCTCCCGCGAAAGCCTGGAAAACACAACTCAGACAGATGCTTGTTGAACAAGTATGTTTTCAGTATGTTTCATCTAGTTTAAATGATTCTACACTTGCACAATTGCGAATGCACGCAGGCAACGCATTCCTGATTAAAGGCCCTGCATGAGAAAATGCTCTATCTCCATATTTTTTCATATGGGAACGAGGAATAGAAAAGTGGTTAAGGCTTTTAGATCTCTCAAATTTCTGGAGGATACATAAGGGCATAATAAATCTGTTAGATAAGCTGGTGCGGTAGACTTCTGAGTGCGAAAACAGAAAGTTGTCAGCTTGTATTCAATCCTGGCTTTCACAAGTAATCAGTGCAACGATCTGAGTCAAAGAGAGTGTGGTGGTACCTCGAAGTTCTAACGATTGAGCGGGCTGCATTGTTCTGTACCTTGACGTTTCACAGGCTTATCGTCCTGCAGTCCTGTAAGAGGAGAGTTGCAATAATCTAAACATGACAGTATAAAGGTGGAGAGAACTGTTTTCATAGCAGTATCATTCAAATATGGTGCTAGATTACTTATTCTTCTCAATTCAGCATAGCATGTTCTAATCAGCTGATTGATGTGATATTCGATGGATAATCTCTTACCTAAGATAACACCGTATTTGACACAATATAGCCCTAATCGTGCTGATGTGTCGTTAAACCCCAACACACAAACGCATGTACAACTGAAATAAGTTGACTTTCTTCTGTTTCTTCTTTTACATCTTTTGTTTTAAACCATCCACTTTCGCCTGACTCACTGATTACCATCAGGCCTAGTGTGTGGTAAATTTCAGAAGGCCTTTCTTTAGTCTCTTTTGGTGTCAACTGTTATTTAGTCTCTTTTGGTGTCAACTGTTAGAATCACCACTTATTTATTTTCCCGTAAGTTAATCAAAAACACGACTTTTATTATTCAGAGAGCATCTAAGTTGAATAGGCTCTAAATATTTTAAGTCGTCATTCACAGCGAAGAGTTTTAGTCATAAATTTTCTCCCCATCACGTGCTTTTAGTACGAGTTCCTTCCATAGTGCAGTAGGGCCCCTGCCTCTGGGCACCGACGCTCTACTCGAATCGACCGGAAATTCTCCTTGCGCGCCGGGTCTATTATGCTAGAATGCTTGTACATAGGGATACTATCGCTGATATAAATATTATGAATGGTGGAGATAATTATAAAAAGCCATCATATTTTTGTTACATGTTTAAAATACCTAATTATGAGAGTCACAAAATATTGACATTAAAATTTATATCTATTATCGAATTTATAGCGCTCATGGCATTACAGTTTGCTTCAGTCAGGATTTGCCGTCTACTTTTTTGTACTGGTACTTCTAGCCTTACAAGTTTCAAAGTAAAAGTATGGAGTACCAACATTACCCAGTATGACATTTTCGTCCGTGCAGCCTCATGAAGCAGTCTGTATTCTACCTTGATACCGTAGTGTTATGCCTATCATGTCTAAATCTACCATTGTTTGATGAGCATGGTATACTGCAGGTGACTTAGTTATTCCAAGTTTCTTGCTTGTTTTATGCTTTGTTTCCTTTGCTCATATTTCTGATCTCGTCTCTTTCTCGAATCTGCATTCAACTAGTATGTGAAAGAAAAAAGTGATACTTTTGTCAACAATAAGATGAAACAATACAGCAAAACTGAAAAAATTGGAATCATGTTAAAGTATTAACTCCCTTATTGATTGGATTGTTTCTGGTTTCTGTAAGCTTAGCCCTAAGGTTTGTTCTTTCAACTTTTTTGGTACTCTTATTGACCATATTCTCCTTGGACCATCGTTATCAAACACATTCGGCTGTGCCTGGCTTGTGCAACTTTTCTCATGCAATCTTTACCTGAGAACATTACTTGCCAACGTTTACACGTCGAACTCCCGCAGTAGATCTTGTACTCCATCTAATGGCTGTCAAGATATCAAAGAAACCGGGCAAAGTGATCTAAATTGGTCTTGCGTGGCCTTGAAGGCATTGTAATGTCCAGTCTGTTGGGTCCATATTAAGTAGCACATTTTCTCTGTGACTTCATAATAAACTCTTTAACGACAGTCCTTATTTAGGTCTGATGTAGGAGGACTCGATTGTCCTTATGAAGTAACATCCACAATGAATCTTTAGGAGGTGAGATGTTAAGAGAAACTTTACACGAATAAACATATTGTATCGATAGAAGGCAATCACCCAAATTTTAATAGGTGCTTTCGGAAATAACTTGATAGTATCTAAGAACACTGGATTTAGAGGTGTATGATCAAAGCTCTCTGTTTATGTAGAATCACACTGAGGTAGAGGTAGTCTGAGCTCTAGCTTATTGTATGGGAATTCCAAGTACTACCTTCTTGTTCCTCTACCTGCTTTGAATTAAACGTTTCCTGAATGAGAAGCTAACGGAAAAGCAAAGGAGAACAAGAGGATTCAATTTCCCCACCTGCCACAGTTAATTTGATTTTAGTACAATCTGTGACAGTTTTAATTATTAGTGTATCTGAACCTCTCCTCGCTTGATAGAAATCAATATAGTATGGTGAACATGAGAGGACAGCATTATATAGGTCGCTCAGTGGTTTGACATCTGCTTCAGGGTGAAAACAACTCACGGCGGTGAGGTTGCGGGTTCTGGCCTTCTCGCGGATCGTCTCATCGGGGGATGGAAGGACACGAAGATCGAAAAGCCTGCATTTCTTCAGTGACTCAACGGTCCCCTGGCTTCCTCCGGGTAGAGAAGCCCGACGGCTAGCCTTCTCGGATAAGGGCGAATATATTACGCAGGTCCCGTGTGTACGTTACGCATGCTGAAGAACCCTTGGCAGTTCAAAATCGATGAAAGAATAAGCTGCCTGCCGCTGTCCGGGCCAAATTTCCAAATTCCAACTTTCTACCCACAAAAATTCTCAACAGATACATGCAACTTCTGAAAGCGGAGATAATCCTACTTTCTTAGGATTGAAAGGCTTAAGAAAAAAAACCTAATTTCATTGCTTCTATTTATGTACTGCAGACGGCAGAGTTATTTTTTTCTGGGGGAAGGGGGGAGGGGGGGGGGGGGGGACATAATTTATCGTAGTCTATCATCTCGGCCATAAAATGCGGCATGTAAGAAACCTATTCCCTATGCACCAAATTTCATCAGGCCCCAATATGCTCCTTGTTACTTCTGAAACATAGCATCCTCGATGAAGTTCTTAACAAAGCCTACTTAAACTAACTTCTTCACATAATCAGACCAAAACATTCAAAAGATAAAATCAGTGTCAGGGTGTCCAAAGAAATCATGTCTGAAAGATCTCACCAATCTATAGAGATTTCTTTGGGCCAGACCCAGAAATGAGAGACAAAGACTTATCTTTAGACTTTGATCCCTTTCTGGTTCAGCATGTATGCCCTACCGTTTTCTTTTTTTCGGGGAACACAATTGCCGACATTTCCGAGAAGATCAGTACAAATCGATTCTGTGAATCATAAAAATGGTTTCTCTCTGGTGGTGCTCTCTTTGAAAGGCAGTAACATCTGCATGCTGACCGTAGGCTTTTCTACACCACATGATGACATACGATTTCATTTGCTAATGTAGGCCAATATTTTGTGGCTCATTAAACCCACAGTCCACAGCCTCAGCTATATCTGCAAACTTTTTTTTTACGAGAACGCGCTGTATGACGAAATGTGTAGACTGTTTAGTCAGACTCAGTCCTTGCGTCGGTCTATAACTTTGCCAGAATTTGAATCATCTGTTACAGGTTTGGAGGATTTTATATGATCATGGGAACCCTTCTTTGGTCGTCATTTTATTTAAATTGCCGGTATATATCTGCAGCCAAAGCGGATTGCATGTGAGTCCAGTTCCCAGTTCCTTCTTTGTTTTGACAAACTTGTAAAGACTCTGAACCAAGTCCTATGCAAACGCCAGAGTTTTGCTGCAAGATTTCGTTCTTTGTTTGCCATCTGTCTCTCTTTCCAACAGTTATGACATTTTTTTATGATTTTGTAAACTTGTTCTATATTCTGGCTTTCCGAAATTAGAACTGATACTGCTGGTGGGGATTGTGTCATTTTTGCGTTTTAACTGATTTCAGTGACTTTCCGCCTCGTCCACCAGTGATGGATTTATGTCCTCATCATGATCAAAATACTTTGATGATGGAATACATATAGAATGCATGGAGGACCTCATCAACAGCGAATTGTCTCAGGAAATGATAATGGCAAAATGTTTTTCCCCTTAGCATATGTCCGGCTATTGTGAATAGGTATAAAATATTTCTCAAATCTAACAGGAAGTGAGTCAAAGTTTTTCTTTTGTTTTTGGGTTTGGGAAATGCCTCTCCACAAAAACTGACTATCTGTTTATTTAGAAATTAAAAGGATGTTTCACACCCTTGATTACACTTATACTTACAAAGAAAACTGCTGATCCCAGATTTTGTCCTGGATTATTACTTTCCTGTCTGAAATACTTTTCACGTTTGTGCGTCGTCTTTGCCTTTCATCACGAATTCTTTGTCTTTCCACCATTAATATGTTGACATTGCTTTTCTTTGGTTTCGTTGATTCCATCTCGTGTTTTTACCTTTAGTTCACTAATATTTTCTGGAGATTTTTCATTCTGTTATTTGCTGGTTACAAACAAAACATACAACATTCTGTAAATTTTTCTCGTTGTTAGAAGTGAAGATTTCACTGCAAATGTTACAAGTCTTTAATATAAGAATGTTTATCATGTACATCATTAAAATTTAGTGTGTTAAATCTAAAATCCATAGAATTTCCATCTACACAATACTCACAAGATTAAGTTAAAACAGCAAAAAAAGTTAGTACTTTAAAGTCTCATTCCCTTCAAAATGTCTCGTTTTATGTGCTCTGTTGACTAGTTTGATTTATTTCGGCATGGATAGCGGCCATGCTACGCAAGCACGAGCGATAGAATAGTGTTAATATTGTACAGAACATGTGACAATGAGAAAATGGTGTTCCATACTTCATATTCAACTATCGTTAGTAGCAGCCGTTCTCACTGGGGGAAGGAAGGATGAGGGATTGGGTTACAATAGAGCTCTTTTGATGTGACACCTAGGTTCGCAAGCGTTGCGAAAAGAATGAAGTATGTAAACGCATTCGCTGGAACGTGCCATTTTCGTTTATTTTAATTAATTAAAATCATTTTTTTAACCAATTTCCCATGATCAGATTTGGGTAGATTTTTAATATGATGTACCTGAGGGTACGGGCTACTTACCTGTGAAAAAATAATTTATTTTACAATTAGTTCAATGTCAAGCCTTAATTTTACTGGACTGTTTCTCGGAATATCGATGGTGAACATATCGCTGTCTTTCTTTCGCGAGATGCGAAGGACAGATTGCAAATAGTTACCCAGTACTGAGATGCGATTTTTGTACATGCATCTATTTCAATCACACTGATGTGAAGAACCATTTAATGTAAGAGTGATGTTGAACCTCACCAAAACATTTCTGCAAGGACAGAGAAGCTGAGGCCGACAACGCAAGAGGTGGGAAGATAACATCAGAGAGAAGATACCATGAGAGTGGCATCGTCTCGATGGTGGTTTCTTCAGCAGACTTCGTAAAACGTGAGGGTGATAGCACCATGTGTCTCAGTGGATCGTATGGATTTGTGGCAATGAAACCTATGAAAATCAGATACTTTCAATAGAAATTGTTTATATGACACATCCTTTCGGTATCAATAATTTAACAACACCAGTTGTGCAAGTGTTTTGAATTTTGTCTGCATGCTCCTTATTAGTTTAAATTATTGTGCAGCACAAGTCATCATCATCTATGTATAATAGGGCGCAGAGTTTTCTTTCGAACATAGGATGGGCAGACATAACTTACACTGTGAACAGTATTTTGTTGACTCCTGGTCTAGCCTATAACATCAAAACAAAAGAAGATGCATACCAAGTATTCAGTGGGCTGTTTAAAAATACCATGTTTCCGAGATGTCTTGGCGGTGGCTGCCTTTTATGTTCTATAAACGTCTTTCAACCTCCTGGTGGAGGTTATTTCGAGTTGGCTGCTGCCTAGTGTCCATTCAAGCGGGGAAGATCAAGGTGTGCTCTGTTAAACAACAAAGAAACTCAGAGCAGAGACAAATCTACCATGTTACTATCTTGCCTGCAACAGCACGGATACTTGCGGGTCTTGTGAATGCGGCAATGGCTATTATATTTTTCCTTGTAACTAGACATAGTAAGAGCAAGGTAGGGGTAGATAGATCTTAAAGTCTCATTCACACTGATTGCCTCATTTGCTCTGCATTTTTTTTTCCGAACAAGACTGATTGTCATTTGTATGTTTTTTCTTTGGTTTCATTTGGTTTCATCCGGACAAGACTGATTGTCATTTGTATGTTTTTTCTTTGGTTTCATTGATTCCATGTCGTTTTTTACCTTCCTGCCTCATTTGCTCTGCATTTTTTTTCCGAACGAGACCGAGTATCATTTGTAAGTTTTTCCTTTGTTTTTCCCCCCAGTGTTTTTGGTCTTCTTTTTTAGTGTTAGTGTTAGGTGCATTTTCAACTTTGTTTCAAGTAACTCCAGATTTCCGACAGACAAGACTGAAATTTGGTCTTCAAACAACACGTCCTATCAGCTCAGTGTGGGGCGACAGCACCAGCGTTTTCAGACAGTCAATTAAATTAATGTTTCCGTGGTTAACTGGGTTACCACTACTAGATATTGGATCCGGCTGCTCTTTGGGCGGGGGAAGGGGGGGGGGGGGGGGGGGAAAAAGAAATTTTTTTCCCCCACCTTTGTT
>JBCEWB010139603.1:0-10977 GCA_039654565.1 Peronia peronii | reverse complement strand
TGTGTTTGTTTGTTGTTGTTGTTGTTGTTGTTGTTGTTGTTGTTGTTGTTGTTGTTGTTGTTGTTGTTGTTGTTGTTTATTTTTAATAAGATATTGTTTTGAAACCAACAGCACTATTACAATTTTTGTAATCGACCCAATATTCAAACACTAAATTGCTTTACAAACAGGCGCATATATGTATAATATGATCCAAGACCAGCCAAACGACGAAAGAATTGCCCTGGGGAAGCCACTCATATAAGGATTTTTTTTTTCTTTTAGACTGATGTGTATCCACTGGTCTAAACGACGCGTCACACACGTCCTTGATGATATGTAAGCGTGCAATCACAAGTGATAGTCCTTCGAACAGAATATTCAATGGACCACTTAATCTTTTCCGTGCCCAGCAGTTGTGAATTAGAATGAAGTAGCATGGTTTTTCCTTAAACTTATCTGTCAGGAATACTGTCAAGTAAATGGGCCGTGAACATGTATGGGAAAAAATACAATGAGACTTCATCGTTTGTTGTTGTTGTTGCTGTTTTTGTTTTTGTTGTTGTTGTTGTTGTTGTTGTTGTTGTGTTCATTCTCACTTTCGTTCTTTTATTATTATTATTATTATTTTGCATTTGTATTTGTGTTTATTGGACAGATGTCCTCAACATCTCTTGAGCCTGCAACAATGCAACATTGGGCCAGACATTATTCAATATCCAAAAGGACTCTATTCAACGAACACTTTTGTTCGAGTGTCTAGTTGTTCCTTAAGAAAAGACTGCATGAAAAAGACCCAGGTTTTTTCAATTGTTAACAACGCAGTGTGATGCGTAATGTAAGCAAAGAAACATGGGTCTTTTTCATGCAAAGTCTTTTCTTCAGGAACAACCTTGACATCTAGAACATGACAGATTATGGTGTGCTTTTGTTTGTTGTTGCTTTTGACATTGCTATTGTTGTTGCATATGTAGTGGAAGTGCTAGTATAGAGTTGTAGAGTGGTTATTTTTATTGTCGTTGCCGTTGTTGTTTCTGTGTTGTTGTTATTTAGTAATTTAAATAATGAGAAGTGTATTGTGAATAAAGGCACAGTACGTATAATGTATTTTCCAGTTAAAATAATTGTGCCGCTTATCATGCCATCTGATGCGGGAGTGTCCTCCACTCGGTGTCTGACAGTGCATGACCCAGGAATGAAGCCCATTGAGTTAAACACAGTGTATAACGTTACTCAGGCTTGTTAGAGCTCTTTTTTCTGGACATTGGTTAGATCTGTTCATTCACGGTGCGACACCAGCAACCTGGCTATGTTGTAAGTGCTTGGTATAATGTTATACGACAGCTGTGTTTTATTTCATAGTGTTTTGGGCCTGACGATGTGCGGCCACATTTTCCTGCTTGCCGCACGATTGCCGTACTTTTCAGTGTTGTTGCATTTTTCGTGTGCAATATTGATACATTTTAAACAGGACAAAGAGTGAGTTCATGGGTAATGGAAGTATTGCTTGTACATGCACTGATGAATTCAATCATTCAAGCCTGAGTTCTGTTGGTCTCTATTTCTTTTCAGCAGCCTCAACGACCATGCTCGATTGGATACAGTATAGCAGAGTGGCGTGCTTTGTCACTGGACACCGTCGTGCTGCGCTTTTTCGTTATCACAATGGTACACGATACGACAATGCGTGGGTAGATCGCATTTCAGTGAAAAAAAAAAAACAACAAAAAAACGTATACTCGGTATTCATAAATAAATATAGATCTACGTATGTTTAGCATTCTTATTCTTGAAATATCATTTTGACTTGGTCATTTTACAAATAGCTGGCAAGCCAAAAATGTGTGCATTCCTGGTTTGTTCTCGAAATACGTATTTCGTTATTTCCTCATCGCCAGGCTCAAGCATTCCGCATTCCGCCCTCATGTACTCCGACTTGGGGGCTCTACTTCGATTTCATTACGCCTTTCAACCGTCGTTCCTTGAGTGTTATCTCGGGGCTCTACTTCATTCAATCATGGCTGTAGAAAGTGTTGTCACAAAGAGAGGAAATACATGAAATGTACCACTGCTGTGCCTCTTTTCGTCTATGAAGGCAATTACAATTAACTCGTATCTCCGTGTAATCTCATGGTGCTGGTCCAAACTGCGTTTGTCAACATTTGTGAGTTTCATGTGATAGAAATATCCGGTTTCTTTGTTTACATTACGTAACACACTGCGTTGTTAATAAATGAAAAAACTTGGGTCATAAATATGTAGTTCATAACTGCAGCAACAATGGCCTGAGGATAGACTGAATGAATTTCAATGCATCCCGATTGAAAAGACAAACAATGTTGTGATCCGTGAAAATACAGCCGCATTTTCCTACTTGCCTCACGATTACTGCACTTTCCAGTGTTGTTGCATTTTTTATTTTATTTTTTTTTTCATCTTTCGTCGGAGCTTATTTTAATCTGTCAAAGAAATTATACATCGAAAGCTGACAAAGACAATATATATTTACCTAGTCTATTATGTGTAGGCTTAGATCTAGAGAAATGAGAAAGCTGTAATCGACCACTAGACTTGTTAAGTTGTTAAGCTCGTTGCAATCCACGGCATTGCCATGAGCAGTCAGTAGCTCTGTCTCCTGCCATTGCCAGTGGCAACGTCTGTGGGCCTACAGCATGAAGCTGTAACTACTACTAGTAAATATCCCCATGATCTACAGCGACGTGATGTATTTTGTATGAGTACGATTTATGTTAGACCCCGTCCGTCCAGCCATTTGCTGATACGGAGTGCTGATACGCACTACTACTGCAAATAGGAAATACACCGCAGAGCTCCTATTTGCAGTACTAAGCAAGGGGAAATCACTCCTTATTTGCAGTACTACTGCATTTTCTGTAACTTTTACTAGATGAAAGTATTAGATTTATAATCCCAGAAAATATGCTATTCAATAGATTTTTTAAAAAATGATAATAACAATAAATATTTTATAAAAGGGAATAATTTTAATCCCCGATCGGGGCTAAAATCCATAATTTTGTTTTTCGCACTGACTGTTGTACCCTTTTCCGAGAGCATTCTGACGTGTTACCTCGTAGAATTTCATAATACGTCAATATTGATGCACATAGGACTAAAATGTGGATCATTGATGTGGGGAAAAAAAAACAAAAAAAAGTAAGGTCACTGACAAGCTTTGTTGTTAGTGCCATTCGTAGTATGACAATTAAATTTTCACAGCTGACCATTGTCTGCCGTGGCCGAATGGTCAAATGACCGTCGTGGCGATCTTGTGACCACTCGAGAGTACAAGGTTCGAATCTCAGAAGTCCCTTAGTTGTAACATTTTTATAATATGTATTTGACATTATTTTTGTCACATTTCTGTACGTGTTTAAGGGGTTAGTTCAAGGAGATGTTTTTAGCCTGCTAGATCTAGAGATCTAGATTCTAGATCTAGGATGTAAATACCGTAGATGTGTTATCAGCCGAAAACGGAAGGCCGATCTCCAATCCACAGCAGTTGTTTTTTTTTTAAACTTCTTTTCTATTCCTTGTGCCATATGTGTGTTCGTGTCTTTTAGACGGAATCTTTCTATTTTTTTTATTTTTTTTTTTTGAGGATGTAGATTTAGATCTAGTTGAAGGAGATGTGGAATGGAGGGATCTAGGTCTAGATCGAGATCTAGCTATGAGTTAAGCCTTAGTCCTATGGACTTTATGATCACATTCTAAATCTTATTGCGATGAAAGCATGTGAAAACAGATATTTTCACATGACTGCAATAAATATTGATCCAAGGATTAATTTTAATTTGCTAAAAATGATAAGAAACACTGTGCAAATCGTCTGGTTGGTGCGTAAATCAACACTACTGCAAATAGGAAATGTGCGGTACTGCAAATAGGAGCTCCGCCGCGTACTACAAATAGAGGCAGCCTTGCTGATAAGTGGTTATTCACGACGTGTGCCATAGTGTCTTCGCTTGGTCCAGGATAGATTCTAAATCTAAATCCACTCTTTACTTATTGACAGTCCGAGTGTTGATGTGTACAAGGCATCAAGATTGTGCGCCATCTGGACATCACCCCTCGTTTTATGCATCTTTTCAGCAGCTACAGTTCCCCTTGCCCAACTACAGTTCCCCTTGCCCACTGCTGACTTTCTGAATGTAGATCCAGTGGGAATCACTCACAATTTTCTGTTACTCAAGTTTCGAATAATAAAAGGCGAAGCGATTTTTTTCCTTCTTTGCAATACTTGTATTCTATCTCTTTCAGTCGGCAAAGGGTAGTGATTTGACTGACGGTCATTACAGCCTATTACTTATAAGTGCATGTATTTAGACTCGCTGTCCCCTCCTGTTCCAGCATTGCCTTTCGTGACTGAAAGTACTGATGTCCACTGAGCATGGCGTATTGCAGTATCTGCAGATAAAGAGCAACGTAATGTATTGGCCTGATTTGCTTTGCTTTGTTTCTGAGTTGCCTTCTTTGCTCATTAACCATAAAAGCGTCAGAAGAACCGCTAGAATGACATTATTTCCACAAACATATTGATTCAAATTCAAGAAGACAGTGTAGACATAAAGGGCAATACACATTTGGAACGAATATCCTGTTACTGTTTTGTAGCTATCTAAAACATAATTCATATGCAAAGTATTATGAGTACGGCTTCGGCAGATCGGCATCTAACACTTAGATAGGGTTAATTGTTGCCTTTAGGAAATAGCGACCTCAGAAAAGGTAGTGTTACGACCTGTGGTAGAACTTTTTGCCGTAGTTACGGTTTTAATAGCGCTAGCAGTGATAATGTCATCAGTGACGGTTGCAACAGAAGTTGTAGAAGCTTCCAGTTAAGACAACAACAGGGGAACTAGGCGTAATATAATAGTCAGTTGCTGTTGCAGGAACAATGACCTATCGAAATCTAAAGTACTCCGGCAAAACTGTCTTTTTCACGTCACAGTTTAAATATCTCATCTTCTTCAACGGTTTCTGCTGTTAACGGTTCCACGCTATTAAAGACTCCCTAATGCATCAATTCCTGCTCTGAAAAACTAAGTTACTCACTATTCCTTATAAGAGAAATCGCAAAACAAAACCTGGATTTTCTCCCTTTAACAGGATTGTCAGGAAAAGTGGTGTTCTATCAAAGTATGTCTGAAATGGTCTCTTACATTGGATATGTTTGATACAGCTAACTTACTCTGATGACAAAACGCATTTGCCTAATAACTTCTTTTACGACAAAACCGCTTTTTTTAGCTCTGAGAATCTTTCATGTAATCTCTTTAGAATAAAAGGCACTTTTAGGAGAACGAAATGAAGCTATAGGTTGTCTCTTAATGTTGTGGTAAGTTGTATTTGAGGGAAATAGTTTTTGTTGTTGTTGTTGTTGTTGTTGTTTTAAATGATGGAAAAAAGGTGTTTTATCAGGGTACATTAGGATTAGGGTTACTGTGAGGTCACGATAACCTGACATGATTATGACCTCTGAACTCTAGGCAGTTTATGTAGCCAAGCAATTTCATGTTAGTTCTGGCTTGGACTTTGGACGGCTGGATATTGATAAATTTCAAGCCAGTATCCGTGGTATCCCCCCCTCTCCACCCTCCCCACCCCGTTTCATCCCCCTCCCCCCTCTCCCCACCATTACGAGCTTTTTCATGTTTGTCGTTCTTCCTGTTCCACTAGTTTCCGTTTTCAGGTGTGCTCGGCTAGGCGCTGACCTCACCAGCTCCCGACTATCAGGTGTAAATACCAGTTTGCTTGAATGACCCCGGTTGTAAAGTTGTATGCTAAATAAATGTGTCAGCCGACCCTAATGTTTCTGGACAAAAACATACCAGTATTCATCTGTTCCTCGTACCATTGTCTTCATAAAGCGATGATTCAAGCTGAGTCAGTTCCTCAACTCTGATCACAGATTAGAAGTATCCATAAATGCTTTGCTAAAAGCTTATGATGTGTTTCATATGATTTGAAGATATGTGTGAAAAAAGTATATATTTTATATTCCTGTGGTGGATATTTAATACAAACGTCCTATGCTGAAAGATGAATGATGTTGGTAGTCTATGGTGATGATATTAGGGGCTACTGTGATGATAGAACTATGAACAGTGTTAAGATCGGTGATGGCAGCGGTCATAACAATGATGATGCAGTCCTTATAATAGTGTTGAGCATGATAATAATGTTATCAAGTAAGAGGATAGATTTGTTGTTCCAGTTTCCAGTTATTTCTTTGGGCCTTTTAGTGTTCGTACGGCATTATCTCGGTCGCCTAGTCATGCCGGGCCGAGGAGAAGGTTGTTAACCGTGGATGAATCTGTAAAGTGAAGATACCCATTTATATTGCTGTTGGTTTCCGTTATACACCATTCGAATCTCATCTAACATTGTATCTACACACAGTTTTCCGGTGAGTTCCTAAGTGTTTATGTCCGAATGAAACATCTTGTGTATAATGATAGACAATCACATTCACGCCACTTGTAACAAAGGTATCTGACGTCCGTTCTAAATGATATCTGGGACTTGTCATTGACACTGATTCCCTTAACAGCTTCATTTCGGAGGGAAATGGTCTTTGTTTGCTCTCAGCGGCTCCTTCTTTGGTGTCGTTCACCTCTCTCACCTTAGATACCAAAGGACTTGCCTTGTCTGCTTTCTCCGTCTGGCTCCGACAACGGTCATTCACCATAAAAATTACTTGTAAAAGTAAGAAAGCCATCTCAGAGACACGAATGACACTGTCTCTCTTGTATCTGGTGTGTCATGATATCCGTAAATTCAACGTTTTGCCAGTGGTCTTTGTATTTAATGTCACAATTTACTTCACAGGAAAAGATCAATTCTCCACTCCTTATAAGATCTCATTTTTTTATCGTTTAATTGCAGCTCAATCGAAGCAGAGTTTGTTTAAATTCTGGTTTGTTAATTCATGAACAGGATCTGGCCGTCTGGACGTACTTTCTTTGTACATAAAGCGGGATCATTCATTAGATCTATATTAATGTGCCACATAGTTCTCTTTTCTCAGCCAAGTTGTTGATTTGTCGTAGCAAAAAAAATGCAGCCCTCTAGCTAGGCCGTTCTTACTATGTCCCAATAAAAGTGATGTCTCTTTAACAGCATTAAAATTTGTAACACCATCAGCTGTTTCATGGACAATTTTGATTAGTTAAATCGATTTTGCCATTATCTTTAACCCTAAAAATGTCGTTAGAAAATGTTGGAGTGTGCCAGTTTCTACAATGATGAGTAATTTAGGTGTTGTTGAGAACATGCCCTTTCGAGACTAACGGCAATACAGGGCGATTTTTTTTTACAAGTATGCTGTTTTTTATTTGAAATTAGATTTTTAAAATGTAAAGAATAGGAATTGTATCTGCAATCAGTGAGCATAAACGTTACAACTGTTTCAAAAATGTGAGGAGCAGTTCATGATTAACCCTCTAGTACCCAGGAAATACGATGCAATAAAAAAAAATAAATGTTTTTGAGTGACATTGATATAATAATGATTTCAGTATTGATAGAATTAGGTCACATTAGCTATTTAAAGAACTTGAGAAAATTCATTTTCTGTTGAAGAAACTTATTGTGCCATAGACTTTGACAAATGCAATGTTAGTTCATTTTTCTATACACAGTTTATTATGTTCACAATCTTGATCATTGACGGTTAATTTTCTAAATGTTCGCTAATTGTGAACGCAACATTTCATGCAAATTTCTTTGCATTGTGTGTTCAGTCGACGACATACGAACAAGATGATTATTCTAAGCCAGAGATCCCATCCAAACGTTGTTTCTATCAAGTAAGTGTAACTAGCAAGTCGCGTCATGGAGAAGTCACACCTAGCTGCCTGTGATTGTCTTTAATTGATTGTATATTGGAGCGTGCCGTGAAATGTCATTAATTTTGTGTAATCCGTGTCTTTCAGTCAACGGTACGTTACGTTCTATACGTCTTTCAACCTCCTGGTGGAGGTTATCTCGACGGTCAGTCAACGGTAGTCCGAATTTTAATCTTGTGCGGGGCCCGGGGAAGCATTAGAGATCAAATAGCTTCATATTAGAAGAGTGTATTCACAGCTATACAACGAAAAGATCTGACTGAGTGTTTTGTGTGTTTTATGATTTTAGTTCATCTTTATCGCCCTGTGTTTAATAGATAAAATGTAATAAAACATTTAGTATTGTGGAGTTTGGTGCCATTTAAAGCTCTTTCTTGTTAATATTAGTATCTTATCATTATTACTGTTAACATTATCATCGTCATCATCATTGACATCAACATCATCATTATTGTTGTAGTATATCATGATGTCGTCATCAAGGTCGTTGTCTTCTTTTTACTTCAGAACTTGGGAAGTTCTAAGCGACAGGAATCTCAGAGAGTGACATGAAAATGACCGTTCTCAGTTTTCTTATTACTTTCGAACTTGAGAAGTATTCATTCTGAGCTACAGGCCCTCAGAAAGTGACACGAATGACTGTCATCTTTATAGATTTATTACTTCAGAAAAGTGTTCGTTCTCAATGGACGCTTCTTTTGAACAGTTCTATGACGTCCCTGGCAAGAGTTGTTGAACAAGCAGTGCAAAGGAGAGAAATATCACTTTTTATTTTGTTTATTTGTTTGTTTGTTTATTTCTTTGTTTGGGTCAGTAAATATAGTTTATTTATCAGCACTTTGCTAGCATGACAACTATCGGCACATAGTGAAAAATTGAAAGTTATATAGTTAAATTTTGTAAATCAATTGATTTGTTCCGACCAAGCGAAAGGCTGGAAATCCCTGCGTTAATTTTTAGCAGGGGTACAAACACTCCAAACTGTTCACAAGTTTGCTTCACTTGTTGGTTTGACTCTGTTACGGTGGGTAGGAAATATATAACTAAAACTCTTTGCTGTGAGTCTGTTGAACCTAGATGCTCTTCAAATAATAATATTAGTGAGTGGTGTAAATGATTGAATGACGTAGGATAACTAACGACTGACGTACCTCGGGCGTCGGTTTTTTCCCGAAATCTTGTGTTCTATTGTTCTTGTGGGATTTCGTGGTGGAGCGAAACACACACAAATGAGTGTTCTATTTTTAGCAGGGGTACAACCACTCCGCCGGGGATTGCTAGATCTGTGCTTAGTCGAATATGAACTATTCAACAGAGTTGGCTCAGCTAGAGAACACCTTCAACTTATTAATATCCATAATTTTTAGTCACTTACCATAATTTACATTCCCAAACGCAGTGCAGCCGTAATCGTGCTGAAACATTTACTGTTTCAGAAAATGTGGATCGGCCTCGATTATTCACAATTCAGAGACGGCGCGTTTTGCCCGAGAACATAATAATTATTATTATGATACTAGTAGAGAACCCACTGCCTTCGTGGGAGATTTTTGAAATATAGGTCAGACTGATACCTCCCTGCCACTCAAAGTGTATGGCAAGCTTTATGGCAAGCACCTCGATGTTGGTATTTTGGACAATTAAATTGAACGTCACACAGAAAAACGTGTTTGTTGTTTTGGATGCTCTGCTAGCGGAGGCGAAAGAACAATAACATAATGTGTCATTCCATCGAACATATAATTCGGTTCAAACACCCTCGCGAATTTACTATTCAATTATAATTATAATAATTTTTATCGCTGTTTTAGAATAATGTCAAAGATAAAAGGCGTTTTTCGGAGTTATGTAAATAGAAACACATATCTCTGTGCAATAATTTTGTGTGCGAAATTTCAGATGAATAATTCAGCAGTTTTCTAGTCCATAAGCCTTTTATGGATTTTGTTGTAGATTTATAATATAGATATATATATATGTATAGACAGACATGCATACAAGTATTAAAAGGTCAATATACGATTCTTATGACAAGTATTGACAATCATAATTATATATATAGTTCGTATCAAACTGTAAAGATTTTACTAAAGTTAAAACATATCACCAAGTCACCGAAATTTAAAACGTAAAATGCTAAATATCAAAGCTTTACAATTCAAAAAGAATCATATTGAATACTGTGGTATCACAGGTCGTGAAAAAAAATATACTGCATAAAAAATATAAAAAATTGATTCGTTTAAAAAAAAAATATAATTTTAAAAAAACTAAATACTCTTTTGCATAGTTATACACAGTAGAGCGCATTCTGTGGTTTGATAAACTCGTTTTAAGTCCGGTAGTCGGGCGCCGTTTGTCTTATAAAAAAAGAGTTTATTCAACTTTTCATATCATTCGAAAGGTTGATCACACACAAAAAAATGATAAAATTATTACAATAGGAAGAAAACATCTTTATAAAACCACGACTTTTTCGGAAATTTTCGTGATGAAAGTTTCAAACGCCCATTGTTTGAGCACAGGGGGGTAACAGGGTTGGTCAAAACGAGTTCCCACAAACACCTAAGAGAATGACATGAGAGTGACTGCTCTCATTATTCTTATTCTTCAGAATATGAGGAAGTGTCAGTTCTGAATAATAGACCTTTATAGAGAGTGACGTGAGAGTGACCATTATCGTTATAGTCTTTTCATTTCGGAAAAGTGTTCATTCTGAATTACAGACACCTCAAAGAATGACAGGAGAATGATAGTTTTCATTACTCTTATCACTTCAGAACTTAAGACGTGTCAAATCTGACGAGGGTGACGCGAGAGCACAAACACGATGGCGGAGCTCAAACATATCTCATACAAGCCTCGCCAGTACGACAGTCAATCGCAGCGTTATGGAAACGGCAAGGATCAGGATGGACTCAAGAAAGACACCAGTCACTTCCATGACAATGCAGCCTTTGAGCCTGATGGTGATGTAAGCCTTTGTCAAGCATTTGATAGTGTGATGTGTGTTTTCTTTCGTTGGCATAGTTGCTTTTCTTTGCCTCTCTCACTATATCTATCTATCTATCTATCTATCTATCTATCTATCTATCTATCTATCTATCTATCTATCTATCTATCTATC
>JBCEWB010139581.1:0-10977 GCA_039654565.1 Peronia peronii | reverse complement strand
TATATATGTCGATTTTCTTGTTCTTTGATCCTGTCCCTCCTCCCCCCTTGCGTTCCCTCTATATCTCAATTCCTTTCCCCTGTCCATCCCCTTGAAATATTCAACTGAAACAAACTACATCATTACGCACTGCCTATTTTTTTTTTTTGTCCATTAAACTTATTCTTGGTGTTTACATCTGTGAAAGATCTGACCGCTGCTTTTGCAAAAACCGACAATTGTTTTAGCGAGGCTGCCCAAATGTCTAAGCCAATAACAGTTAAACTGAAAGAACTCACAATGCAATGATTGTCACTGTTTAACTTCAGCTCTGGCTTACATTCACAAACCAGCCAATGTGATAAGATCTAATGCCTTTAAGACTATCAAAGAAATTATAATCTACATGTGGAAACAAACATCACCCCCCTCTTTCAAAATTTCATGTTTTGAATTTAGAGTGTGAAAAAAATCTGCAAAGTTTAAAAAAGGGAGCTTAAAACCCTATTTGTTTAAACGTACTAAGGTTGAATCGCCTTTTGTGGCGTGAATTAAGCTTATTTGTGGTGACTTTTTACGTACGTTTTTTTTCGTAATGTGTATTCATTGACATAATAATTACGTCGCAGGACAAAGGAGTATGATTCAGATGGTAAATACTGCTTTGTTCATAAAACCGGAGTTTTAGGGACTGAAAGATCGCATTTGAACAAGAATATCTCAACACAGAAGAGTTGTATCCAAATATATATGACACTGGCCCATTACATCCATTTCTTTCTCTACTGACCACAAATAATTCTAAATTTGAAGAAAATGACAACACAGTCGTTTAGCCTCGCTGACCGACATATAATTAAATGTTCATATTTTTTAAGCCGTTTTGTTTTGTTTTTTTTCCTTCTTTTTTTTTTAATGATTGCCCTGCTGTTTAGGTGGGACATTTCTTTGAGTTTGCAGCTGACGACGTGAAGCTCATTGGACCGTCATACACAAAACAACCCTTGTTATCGTTGTTGTCGTCTTTGTGTGTGTGTGTGTGTTCGCATTTTGATGATTTACATTGTTTTGATTAAGGAAAAATGTAGACGGAGGATTACCCTGCTCTTTCTCCTCCCTCCTTCTTTTCTCCCCAATTCCATTTCTCCATTATCTCCCGGAAAGTTTATTTCCCACTTCTTCCTCCCACATGCAGTAGCAGCCATTTAAAGTCACGTCGCTTAAAGTATTTTATATTAAAGTATTTTTTTTTACGTTATTCCACCCCAGTTGACAGCCCTGTTATGTTTCCTTTTTATCTTTGTGCTGATAATTGTTGATTTTTCAAAGTCCCGATAAGTTGACTTCAAATTAACCAAACTCGAAAGTACCAGAACCTTCTTTCCCTTTCCTGTTTCCTCCCCAAGCATGCTGATCGTGACACATCTCCAAGAGAGCACTCGCTCCACCTGACAGTGCTCTTAATTAACTGTCATATCACACGATTTTATTGCTCACGTCATGTCTCTCTCCTACTGGGCCCAGTCTAGCTTATGGGTGTCTGGAGACAGGGGGAGGGGAAGGAATGAGATAAGGCGAATATGTGTATGTGTTGTGGGGTGGCGGGAGGAGAAATGAGAGAGAGAAAGGGAAGGAGAGAGGGAGAGAGAGGCAGGGAGAGAAAGAGAGGAGGAAGGAGGTGGGTGTGGTCCGATTCAAGCTAATCACATCAGTTCCCTGAAGACCTGGTCCAGATTCATCCATCCCTCCCCCCTTTTTTTTGCCTTCCCATAAGTAGGTGGCTTGTGGTGGAACAGAAGACCTTTCTCATGCTTTGGTCTTTAATCACTCTTTCAGACTCTGATTTTCTCTTCCTGTGCTTACATCATTTTCTCTTGTTTGCGTCTGGTACTGAGCCTGTAAACCTATAGACTATCTCTCATGTACAAACATTATAATCCTTATCATAATTACAGATGATTCCCATGACAGAATTACGACAAGCCATTTTGGGCTAGATTATAATTGTCATACTTTCGTTAATATTTTGACAGGCAAATATCAGTTGGGCCACAGAATAGAATATAGTTAGGATATCATTTATTAATGTTCATGTCCATGTTCATCGTCGACAAGGTTAAGGTCATAGTGCAAAATGACACATTTCTTTGGCGTCTCCGTTGTCTATTCTAAACACAGAAACATGTCACTTCATTCATGATCTCAGGTCATACTGATGCTGGTGTTTGAAGAATGGCAGCTAGTTATCTCCCCTTCTTTTTGTCTTCGGTAGTCTGGCTGAGGATTTCCAGGACAAACCGGTCCTTGCTCCAAGCCTAAATTATACTATCCATCCGAGATTTCTTGGCGACCTCTGCAGTGGTTCTGTTTTACTGTTTCTCCTATTAACGTTATAGGACGACTTTTTGACAGAGTTTAGTGCCAGGTGATATATCCGTTCCAGGTCAGTTTCAGCTGTGGGTGACCTTCAGCACGGCATCTATATCTTGCTTTCCAGTGATGTTAATGATTTATTCCTTCATTTATTCTTTTGCTTTCTGTTGTTGTATGGCATTGTGATAAACTTTCAAAGAAGAATAAAAGAAACAAAAAAACATGCCTATAATCACAGGAAAAAAAGAACATGTTTACTTAACAATAACTAAGATATTACGTGAGGTCACAAAAATTTACAAATTGAGCATAAATGTGAAAGAACATTCCCGTTATAATAGAAGTGATAAGATGTTACGTGAAGCAGTGCTAGCTTGTAGACCAGTCAATATTACTGAAGAGTACACATTCCGTGCACTGTCTATGGGCTTCAACTTCAAGAAGGCTGAAGTTAACGTAATCAGAACAACAAAGACAACAGTAGGCATAACACTGTCGACCGCATAAGAAGACACACTCAATATCGATGGTTGTGGATGTGTAGAAGTTACGATCGTGGCCATTTTAATGTCATGATAATAGTATCAGTGCAGTAATTAAGCAGTACATTTTTGTAATAATTGTCTTGCAATGGCGGTCCTGATGAGTTACGATAGTGGTTATGTCATAAGGTGAATCTGGCTACGCCATAGGGTAGACTTATTTACCTGAGGTTTCACACTGACAGTAGGGATCTAGCCGTCTAAACTATTTCCTTGGCCTCATTTTTTGCCAAATCTTTATCATCTCCAATATAGCGAAGATCGTGGCAATGTCAGGGACACTAGGATCAAGGCATTCATGAGGTGTTAATAGTAAGACCTACTTACTGGCTTTCCTGTCTTCTGCAATTTTGACGAGGGACATCATCGCTGGTATCCTGAATCTTTTCTTTTCACTCAACTGGTTTCCCTAGCAGAGTTACAACGGGAAGGAAGAAGAACAACAACAACAATTAAAAAAACAAAACAAAACCTTATTGAGCCGGGAAATTACCTCGCCTAGCCATTTCAGTTGACCTTATTCCATCCTTCCAGACTTCTCCCACTAACATTGCACCAAGAACTTTACTATGCTCCTCCATTCCCAGTCAGCCTTTCTTTCCTCCGTCTGACCCTTGCACTGATGTCGTAGTTTCTGTTACCTCCATGCACTCACTCACTCATTCATTCACTCACTCACTCACTCCGCCACAATAGAACGTGAGTCCTGGGGTGCTCAACTAGGATTTGTGAAGGATCAGTCCATTTCCGTGACAAAGTCACTTGTTATGGCAGGGCTATCCGGGACTTGTGGTAGTCCGAAAGATCATTTGATTTACCTTACAGCCCACCTTCATCAGTCACTCTGTCTGTATAGTCACTCTGTCTGTATATGTTTTGGGAACATGAAAACTATAATTCACTATGGCCAGTCACGCGATAACTGTGCACCGATGGAAGACGTGGAAATCGCTATCGGGTACAGCCTGACAAGTGCTGTCTGACAGACCGTACCATTAATATAAATAACAACGAAAGACTTTTTATTGGACAGCACAAATATTCTCCAGTAGGCACTATTTTGTTAACTCCCAGCAGCTAACATTCTAGAGTAACGAATGTAGAAAGTCATATTATGTGTTTGTTTATTATTTCGCCGTTAACGAAGCTGATGTTACTCATCCTGTATCACATGAGCCACATACTGGTCTGTTCGTTACAAGGTTCCGGTTTAAGTTTTTGGATGTCTAGACTTAAGATAAATCAGTAATTAATTAATTCATGTGGCATCTCTTTCTCTTCAGAATCACTTTTCACACATAAGATAGAGATATCTGACAAGTCTTTTTCATGTAGGCATTAATCAAAATGTTGAAGACATGATTGACTGGGAGTTTAGTCAGGGACGGTCACAGTTTAATGTCAAGTGGTCTGTGTTTGTCTTATTATCTTTCTCCCCTATCCCCCGATTTCTTCTCCCTAATATTATGTGTTCACCTCAAAGACACGTTATTTCATGCCCACTCACTTTTTTTCCTGGAAGCAATTGCATTGTGTTTATCATACATAAACTGTCAGATATTAAATGTCAAAGGCATCATCATCATCATCAGTTTTGTAGTTTCAGTCACCCCAGCTTAAAATAATTATTGAAAGAAAACAGCAAGATCAAATAAAACCAATAAATTTATCTTTACAGTTCCCATTCCCCAATCCGTCTCCCTTCTTGCCCCAGCCGAAATCAACAACACCTATCTTTTACGTTATCCCTCCCCCCACCCCCATCTTCCATTTTATAGCCCAAATTATCACAATTTTTATCCTTGTATAGGGTCAACTGGTCAACTGAGCTGCTTTTATCTGCCACTTCACCTCATTAATCATCGGTATTATTTCCTGAGGCGTCAAGTAGAAAAGAAATGAGGCAGCAACTATCGCTCATATCAGACCAACCACCCAGTCCACCAATCATTCAGACATCACGCCATGAGGTTGAAAAACTGTGAAATAATCATTGGCGATGTCTCTACAATCATGTCCGTGCTTTCACACTGGTGTTGTAAACAGTTCAACCAATGATTCTCATCAAATCCCTGGATGCCATTATTCCGCGTCATTCTTATGTTTCTATCAGCTTCCGTCAGTTCCCAGGTCACCCCCAACTTCCGGTCCACAGGAAATAAGTTTCATGATGAATCCAAATCCCCCCTCCCACACACACACACACACCCCGAAGAAGAGGTTCAAGGTGGAGTGTAATAACTTTATTCCGTTGCTTAAGTCTATATGAAATAAAATAATGATAAAAATCATTTGTTCATAAATTACTGAGCTTTCGTTGTTGTTTTGTTCACATTTACGGCACGGGAGTCCGGTATAAATATTTCGACTCTAGGATGGGAATACAAGTCAAGTTGGAGATGGAAATCAATAATGTTGTTACACTGGGGACTCGACAAGAAATTATATTGACTAATGCTATCTGTTAATGCTAAACAAAATATTTATTTTTAATGCAGTTCTAGTTTCGAAAACGAGAAGCTTCTCACTTATTTGTGCAAATTAAAATGCCTTTTATATAGGGCAGTTTTCACAGTTCCAAGAAATCCGTTCTCAACTTTTTGCTCTACAAAATTATGGTTTCAAGAACACCAAAGAATGCTGTGCTTCTTTTCTAAGAATGCTAGATCTAGATACCTCTAAATTTTAATGCGCTTTTTTGTTTTTTGCTTTTTTTTGTTTTGTTTGTTTGTTTGTTTTTGTTTTTGTCGAGTTAGTCATTAAAGAAGACGACCTGTAGATATTTGTTAAAACTTAAATTTGATTTTAAAGGAAATATCGAATTTAACGACGGTGCAATTCATATGCTCATTTTGTTTCGTAAAAGACCAAAAGGTTAAGGTATCAGCGATAAAAATCATATTATATAGTTTTACACCTTTTCATTGAGTGGCCTCGGTGTGATTGTCGGTAGTTGCGAAATAAGTCGTTTCCGATTGTTACAAAACGTCGTTGTGCAATGCAGTTCGTTTGATTCTGTACTTTCACGTCATACAGAGTGAGATCGATTAGCTACGCTAAACATCCTGGTAGTGCAATAAACTGTGAGGGTGTGGGGAAAAAAAATTAAGACTGGCCTCGAATCTTTTTGTTTCGTTTTAACAGCCGGATTTCCCTAAAAAAAAAAGAAGCAGTTATTATGTGATGGATCAAACAACAAGTTATAGTGAAAAGGCACAAATACATCGCTCAAATCACTGCACTGTACACGGTTCTGCTTTGATAACAAACATTCATTTGAAAGAAAAAAAGTTATTAGCAAGGACCTCATTTGTCAGAGATAACCAAAAATGCATAAATCTATGCCCAATAAAAGCGATCAAATTAAATATCCAGTTCAACAATATTCTGTAGACTAAAGAGGCAAGCACACCCATATACCCATACAACCACCTCCACAAAAATATCGGTGCTATGTGCACACGCACCAATCAGCTTGTCGACAAAGAACGAAACATTCGGGCTTTCTGCACGGACAGTTCCACATGGTGTCTTTGTTTTCTATGCCCTCATCCTGTATACGTTAATCAATCCTAAGTTAGAATCTCTCGTTCTTTAACTCTTTCAACATGACGACTATACTATCAGAATTTCAGAGAAACTATTTCAGGCATATTAGACCTTACTAGGCAACGCCAGTCACGCAGGCATACATACGCACTCGAATTCACCACACACACAGTTTCAGAAGCGATATAAATGTTTAGCTTTCGGTAACTGCAGCATTTCTTGGCTGTTTTTGGACACACAATGGTAAGTGGGAACCCGTTCCTGTGAGGATGTCATCAGTACCGAACTCTATGAAAACAACAGCGCACGTAAGACACAGGCAGTTGAACAAAGCAGAGCTAAAGCTATCCAGGAAAGAGGGATTGGGTTTACGTTCATGTTCTAAAACGTCTTTCAACTACCTGTGAGTGGTTATCTCGAGGAGGGATGGGAGAAAACGACTCGCCGTTGTGAGATTCCATTTTATGGTGTAGCGTCTGTGGACGATTCTGTGTCTCGACAGTTGATCCTCGATCTCACGCGATGATTCACACCGGCCAACGACCAACTTGCCTACTCATCCGTCGGACACCTGTGGGAGAAGAATCCAGAGAGAGACAGCCACAGAGTTGCAGCTCTGAAAGGATTGAGAACCATTTATATGAGCCCCGAATCGTTTAACAATGGACGAGAAAAAAACAGGTTAAATACGCCCAGTACTGTCAACTTGTGTCACGCACCTCGTTTTCATGTATTGTGATTTACATTAAATTAATAAAGCTCATTTTTGTCGGAGGTACATGACAAATCAATGAACTCATGATGTTAATTTTCGGTTATAGTAGTTCAGTTTAGGTATGTCCCGAGTGATTAAAAAAAACAACAACTAAAAATAAAGAAGAAGAAGAAGAGGGAAAGAAAGATAAGTACCTTACAATTACTGGTAATGTGACATAAAATGGCGTGAAACTCGTGATCTCAGGTGGCAGTTAGAAACAGTTTTCCATGTAAACAGGAAATTAAACATACATGAGGTGTGGCCGACGGAATTGTTAAGGGAACAATAACAACATCCGATGACGATAAAAACAACAAGAAGAGCAACAGATGTATCTTTGGCAATAGTTGTATTAAGAATAAGCGGAGCAATGAAAGGCATACAGTAGTCACGACGATGACCTGAATGACAACAAAATCGCAACGAAAAAGCAAGAGCAAAATGAATTCATCCTGTCTCTGTTCTGAAAGGAAATTAGCAGCACAAGGAAGAATAGACATCTAGGATTAAGAACCAGTTTGTTAGAAAAAATTTATGCTGAGAAGTAAGGGGCAAAGGTGACAAACTGCTTGTCATTCTCATTCTCTTTCCTTGTTAGTTCAGAGTTTTAACTTAAGAAGTGTCAAAGGTTCAATCTGCTCAAGGACTCGCTCATTCTACTTTGTTTGTGAACGTTCTTTTTGGATGGCTTACAAAACAATAACAGGGTACTTGTCATTGTATTGGCATTAGGCCTAAGGTTGCATTTCTTGAAAATGAAAACGTATTATTTAAAAAAAAAAATAATGGTAATGGTGAACATGCAGTTTGAGAGCCTCATATATGTTATATTTTATTACTCTTTCTGACGCCTTGATAATCGTGACTTTTATGAAGACTTTTCCAAGACCTCACTAGTTGTCTCTTTCCTCTCTCATATGTTTTAATTCAGTATCTTGTCAAGGACTTAACATACAGTTTACGAAATCTGCAAATCATATATTTTGACATTAGAATATAATTATGTATTACAGGACGTTCATATTTTCGGATTTCCTGCAGAACTCCTATCGATAACATTGCGTGTGGCTGCTATTTCATTGTCTATCACAACGCAACTGCAGAGTAATGTTTTTATTTTATTTAGTACTAGAGTTCTACATTCGTGGGGGATTTTAGCGTGGGACAACCAAACATTGCTCTGCCACTTAAAGTGTATGGCAAGCCTGCGCATCTTGATGTTGATATAGTGTTTTAGATAATTTAGTTTACCGTTACTCAACGAAAATATTTGCTTGTTTTATTTTGCCCCCCCCCCCTTCCCTCCAATTTAGATGTTTGATTGGTGTCTTCAGTCATGTTATTTGGTTACTTTGTTTTATTTTAAAGATAGCTCGATATTCTCGATATTTCTGGGCTCTATTACTATTAGTGTTAGACATACAGGAGTGTCAACGATCTTTACAAAATTATAGGTGGGCTCGCAGCACTATGACGAGCATATTTTGAACGCTGACCAACTTTGTTTTACTTCTGTCGTGCACGATAGGGTAAAACTGTGAATGGATTGATATATGCGTAATATTTCGAGACCATAAGAAAACTGGATTTACAAATGAATGAATAAATAAATATACTTTAAAAAATAAGAAAAAACAAATCAACTGCAAAGTTTTGATGAGATTTACGTCAAAAGTCTACAACTGCAGGTTTCAAAGATTTCTCACAGCAAGGTAAATCTGTCCATAACTGAAGTCAAAGGAGCGCATTAAGTCTGTCTCTATGTTAATTTAGATTTGTTTCTTTGATGTTTTGGTGTATCTTTAACAATTTCTTTACTGAATATCAAAATACGCTTGTCACAGATCAATACAGATAACGGCCTTGGCGGATCGTGTTTTATGTTTCCTTTTTTTACAAAAAAATATTCTTTTTCGAGATGATTGATTGCCATTTTAGTTATGAGAGGTAAACAGTAGTGTCTGCTCTAACTCCTAGTACAGTTTAAGCTGACTAGATTTAATCTAGGTCATGGACAAAATAAAATAAAAACATTACTCTGCAGTTGCGTTGTGATAGACAATGAAATAGCAGCCACACGCAATGTTATCGATAGGAGTTCTGCAGGAAATCCGAAAATATGAACGTCCTGTAATACATAATTATATTCAAGAAGGGGAGAAGCAAAAAGTAGCTCAGTCGTCGTGCTCTGTTCAGAACACACAATCACTACGAAGGAGAGTGAGCACTTACTGATTTCTCTTTTGCTACTATGAGGGTGAAGAATGGTCAAAACTTATGATTGTTTTCGGCGGTGATGATGTCAATGTTAAGATGCGTGTTTACACTACTCTGCCTATCACACTATAAGGGTTTCTTAAAACCATGTGCGTCGTTAAATGCTTTCTAATGTTTTCAAGGCTTCTCCTTGATCAAACTGTACGTGGTTTCCAAAAATTCAGAACCTAGTGATTTGCCTTTTGCTCTAGATTATTATGTCTACTTTATGTAACTGAAAGGCTTCACCTCTCATTATCATCACAATTCTGCCGGTTAGTTAGTCCTTCTCTTGTACTGAACAAAACACCAACAAGACATCATATTCACAGTACCATGATCGCTGTTGCAATAAACGCATACAAGTGCCTATGTCAACAACAACAAAATTTGAAATATTTTGCACCAAGACACGGAGTTATGAAACTATAGTTCGAGAAAATAGAGTTTGTAAAACAGTCATGCGTCAACTGTTTCAGTTCTGTGTCTTATACAAATAATTACGTCGATATAGCCATGACTGAAATTAAATATCCTTCTCAATCCCTGCAACGAGTTACGATTTTTGTAAACTGCATTGTGGAAGACTTGGTGGCCGAGGTGTTGTTAGGCCTCTGCCTCTCATGACACTGTGAAAAGTGTTGCGGGTTCGAACCTTCCGAGGAAATTTAGAATTTTTTTGGTGGTTGTTGTTTATTTCAGTGATTTAAGGTTCCCCTGCGTGGGGACGCCTGACGTCTAGACTTCTCGAATAAGGACGAGTCGGAAATCTGGCGTGTACATTGCAAGTTAAAAATTGGATGAAAAGTAGACGAAAAACCCTCTGACTGGGCAAAATTTCCAAATTCCAAATCTGTGCCCAAAGAAATTCTTCTGACCAAACTGGGCACCGGAGATAGCCGTACTTTCTAGTGACAAAAAGCATAATAAATTACATTATAAAATAATTGCACTATCTGTTTTAGTGGGTATTAGTTTGAGAGAGAAAAGCCTGGCAATATGCTGCCATATCTGATTTATTTGCCATCGTTTAGTTATCATGCTTATCACAAAAACATACCTGTTTATTTTTATCCTTAATAGTTTGATGATTGCGCCATAAAGAGTAGTAATCATTTAATAGCTGTCGAAATGCGGTGCATGGTTAAAGATATTCACTGTTGATAGAATACGCATATTTCCAAAAGAGAGCTATTCTTCACTTTGGCTTGTTCCCATTTGTCCCTCTGGTCGGTTCTGATTATTTTTCCGTGGGTAAAGCTCTTTAAACACAAAAGATATTGAGAAAACTAGAGAAGATTGGAGGAGGAGGAAACAAACGATTTCAGTGGATTTATTATTTCATATTTGAAAACCGGCGATAGGTATCGTCCGGCATCCGGAGGTATCCGTATCCTCCCGAAAGAAAATAAATTGGATTCACATAGTTACATGATGTCCCAGGGGAAGTTGGGGGGGGGGGGGGGGGGGGGGGGGGGGGGGGGGGGGGGGGGGGGGGGGGGGGGGGGGGGGGGGGGGGGG
>JBCEWB010139571.1:0-10977 GCA_039654565.1 Peronia peronii | reverse complement strand
AGAGGGGGGAAAGGAACTGGTTGTCCCCCAAACTCCCTCCTCCCCCCCCCCCCCCCCCCCACTCCATCTGATTTCAAAATACGGGAGAGATAAAGAGCAGGTAACAGATAACACTGTATCTCATAACTTGTATGTATCACACTTAACTTTCTCTTCATTTCATATACATACATTCACAAGATAGATGATTTAGGTAGAAATAACCTCCACATATCTCAGGGACATATTCATATCTCAGGACAATGCTAGATAAGTTTCCAATATGGTAGGCAAAAATGATACTGAGCTTAATCCTGCATGTTTCTGTAGATGACTGAAAAGAAAAAAGGCTTTAAAACTTGTTTTCAAAATTTTCTCCTTACTTGAAAAATATTCAATATCTTCCATTAGGAGGGCAATAAACATAATAGGTACCCCACATCAAAATTCCAGTCACGAGATTTTCCTATTATAAGCCAGTTTATTGTATAGCACTTTATAACTTTTGATTCTGGGAAATTTGGTACCATAATTATCTCCATATTTTAATTTTTAAAGGAGTTATGCAATTTTGAATCTTGCAAAATGTGGATGGTGTAATGGGCCATTTTTGGTAAGGTATATTACAAAAATCTGAACTTACACAAGCATTCTGATTCATTTCCCACAGAGTCTATATTACAAATAACAGACACACTTTTTTTTTAAGGGTTTTTCAAATAGTAGAAAGTGAACTTTTACTTCAAAACTTGTAAGTCAAAATGGCTGTCCAACAAATTTTGGACATTCCACCAAGGGAGATAAAAAACTGAGAAACTTTTCAAAGTTTGAAACAGCATAAAAAAAAAGAAGAAAAAACAAAATCTGTCTATGTAGTTACAAAATACATCAAAATGCTGGAAATTCAAAGAACTTTTCGTAAAACTGGACATCTTGACAACATTTAAATAAGTAAGAACTTATCTGACAATGCAAAATTACCATATGTAGCCAAAATGCAATATTTTCTCCCACATATAAGTTCAACAAAAAAATCAAGCAATTCATCTAGAGAATAGGAATGCTCAAAACATGAATGTATTTATTTGAATTAAAAGTTATAATCAGATAACGGTGGCAAAATATAATTTTCACTCATCTCTTGCAAGTGCTTTATGCTAAAACATGACAGAATTCTTACCCGATTATGCCAATGTTTTCACTCCATTTCCAACATATTTCCACCGTCAAGTCAGCATAAACTATTTAAAACATTGTTTTTAGTCTTGAACAAGGGTAACATTCCATATCTAAAGAAGTTACTAAACAAAGCAGTTACAAAAAACTAGGGGGAAAAGGTGTTTTTTTTCAAAGTGTATTTTATACACGAATGGCACACTTGTCCATTCTTTGGATGACCTCAGTTTTTTAACACAATGCAGAAAAATGGTTTAACTTCATATTTTGATACCCGATTTCTCAAAATCATATGTTTTTTAAATTAAATTTTACCTATTTTTAACTTAAATTGATTTTTTTCTCATGTTTTTCTCAATGCACCAAAAAGTCCCATACAACCATTGGAAAGGCCATGCACTGCCAATTCAAGTGATACTATCTCTGTATAGCAGGGTGATAAAATGTGCTACAATGTGCCACACATTTGAAATGGGCGACCTCCTGGCTCTTTCACTACTGTGGCTGTATCAACCGTGAGTATATACATTTTTCACTGCCTAAAAATGCAAATTATTTATAAAGTTATAATTTTAACTAAATTCTCCAGGGAAGAAAACAATCTTTTTTCTGATATATGTTTTATTTAGGTGCTATGAACAGAAATGCTGTTGTCCTGTGGTGAAGTTGGGTGAAATAACGAAATTTTTGTGGGGCTAACAGGTGTGCAGAGAGATTTGGGGTATCTAGATGTAATTAGGCAAGTAAGCTGAATCCAGCATTATACATGTATAAAGATTCCTTGCTGCCTTTTCTGTACTTTTTGTTACATTGCCTCCTTCACCAAAGTATGGGATTTATACTTGTATAATCCACTTATGAAAGAGAAACCTTTAATTTTTACTTCCCCGAGACATAACAACTACATGGAATATCTCTTGGCCACAAGTATAAGGCAAAGTGAAAAATTAATGTGCATTCCTTATGATGATGTGTAACTATTTCAGTCTTCTATAAAGCTTGAGAGGCACTCAGTTTACTGACCTTGTTTGTTTTTCTTAAGCCTTTTCAATCCAAAGAAAGTAGGATTATCTCGGCTTTCAGAAGTTGCCAATTTTTGTTGAGAAATTTTGTGGGTAGAAATTTGGAAATTGGAATTGGAAATTTTGCCCCGACAGCGGCACGCAGCCTACTCTTTCATTGATTTTGAACTGCCAAAGGTTCTCTAACTGCGTAACGTACACACAGAACCTCCAAAATATATTCGCCCTTATCTGAGAAGGCTAGACGTCTGGCTTCCCTACCCACTGGAAGCCAGGGGAATGTTGAGTCACTGAAAAAATGCGGGTTTTCGATCTTCATGTCCTTCCATCCCCCGATGCAGGATCCGCGAGTCGATCCCAGCCTGTTTTCTCCGTGAGCAGATGCCAAACCACAGAGCCTCTGCGTCCCCCTTACTGACCTTTCTTCCTATCCTTATCCTTTATACATGTACTTCCATGATTAATATCCAGACAACTGATTTTGATTCTTCAATGCTAGTCTTTCTTTGGATGCCAAGGCCACACATCAACTCTGGCATTAAGGAGAGAAGCAGGTCCTAAAACTGGGTTTTTTACTCAACAAATTTGATTTTTTGTTTTTGTTTTTTGTTTACAGGTTCTACTTTCTTGGAATGGCTGCGAATAGAGAAGCACCATAGTGTTCACTGATCACTCAGGTTGGATAGGCACCATACTGTCTATGGACCACTCAACCTTAACCCTGACCCATGTCCTAGCTGTCAGGCCTATATGAAAAATATGACGTATGAATCCATTTTCTTCCTAATATAAAACTGGTACATGTCGTAGAAAGTGCCAATGTCCCTTCTAATACTTTTTAACCATGCGCATTCCATCTTTTCTTGCTGATTTCCACATGCTGTGGTAGATCATCAATGTTTCACATGCTATCAGGGCAAAATAATGCATACACCACTTGACTAGAATCTCCTCCACCAATATCTGGAGCCCCAATGCCAATAAAATAAGCTCAGGACAACACTGAATATTATCAAAAGCTTCACTCTGTGCTCTTTATCAACAGCTTTCACCCTCTACTCTAACATGAAAGTCCACCTCCTAAAAGAGTGGAATTTGCATCTATTTTTTCAGAGTATAATAGTGATGTAATACAGCAAACACTACACAATGAAGAGAAACAGAACTCACCTGTCGTCACTTTCTCAAAAATATTTTTTATGAATTATCCACGTATGTCTAGCATTTAAGGGAAAAAAAAAAAAATCAGCAATTTGTTCTCTAATGGGTACATGTGAGGTACAGCTTATGATAGTAAAAAAGTATGAAATAGTTAACCTAGAAAGAGAATATCACTTACCAGGCTTGAAAATATAACTCCAGCAAACAAAATATAAAGTGTCTGTGAAAATAGCTGTGTAAGATATCCCCATATAAATCCAACAACCTGTATGATAAAAAGAGTAAAAAATACATAAACAGTTATATCAATCTATTGGAGATAAGTTTCTATCACCTGTACAACTTCCCTTTGCCAGATACAAGCAAGGGGCGTTGCACAGGCAGTGTTCGAAAGAACAACCATATCACTTTTGCACCTTTTGCTATGAAAAATTCCATGAAATTCATGGTGTAATGAAAATGCTTTCTTCTTATCATACTAATTTCATCAAATCTTTCAAATTGCAAGCAAACTTTTCCTTCTTTATACTACTTCTTCACCGCTCTTTGTGTGCTGGTCAAAAATAATCCCCATTACCAAAAAAGGCATGTAAGATTATTTCATTCAAACCTCTTAAAACACTTACTCAAATCAAATGACTGCAGGAAAGCAATGTATTCAAAAATTTGGTTCACTAGCATTTCTCAGAACAAAGGCAATGATGAACAGTGAGCTACATCAAATTTTCAATGCTATAGTTCCAAAAGCAAAGATTTTTATATATATGCTACACTATGTGCAGCAGCCTGCATTCATCAGAAATAATAACCAGCAGTCAGATATACAGATGTATCTGCCAGAACTTTGTATTCCATAATGAGCCATTTTTTCAACCAGCTAGGTTACTTCCCTTTGCCAAATACAAGAGCTGTAGGACAAGCATTGCAAAGAGGGAAAAAAATCACTTTTATTCTTGTTATTTGAAACACTTGATGCAAAAAATTATGAAAAAATTATCACAGTAAGAAAAAAACATTTTCATGATATGATGAATTTTTCATTACTTATGTTTCACGTAACCAACAAAAAAGTGATACTTTTCTTCTTTACAATGCTTGTGTTAAACCTCTTGTATTTAGCAAAGGGAAGTAATTTGGCTCATTATGTCAAAATGACTCATTATGTCTTACTGCCTTACTATTACATGAAGATAAAGAGGAAGGCTAAGCCAATCTTTGTAAATTCAAATTCAACTGACATGAAGTTTGAGAGGCTAAGAAATACACCTGCACTTGAGGTCAGTTGTAGTCTGGAGTATTTTAATTTCAACTGTATGCATAAAAGACCACAAGACAGAAAAAATCTTCCTCAAGATAGTTGCAGTGGATAAATTAAAAATACAGCTGAAAGTCACAAATTAGGGAATTTACAATGGAAACAAGATAAAAAGTAATAAATTTAAATCATCAAGATATGGTGAGAACTATAATTCAAATATCTATGCAACACTGAATATATGTAATAACAAATGGGGTGAAATTATGAAATACGATGACTTGTCTAAATCTGCAGTAATGTGAAAGTTCAGACAGATGATTTAAGAATTGCACAGATTTGTAGAAACGAGGGAAGAATTTGGAAAACTGGTGATCAACAAGCTTACGGAATACAACTTATTCCAACTCCCAAGACCGGAGTGAGGACTAGGCAGCTGTTGAAATGAACTCAATGTGCTACAGTTCAATAAGTTTTAGATAATTAGTTGGGACTACTTTGTGACCAAAAAAAGAGAATATCTGTAGAGTAAATGAATATGAAATCTGCCAAACAAAAAGCAATTAATCATGCGCAATGACTTTTGAGGACAAATATTTGCAAAACCTAATTAAAGGGCTGATATTCTGGATCATGTATTGAATGATGGGCAATGCATTTGGTGTAACTTGTTCTCAAAAAGTTTATTCTCTTTCTCAAGACAAAATAAGGTTAATCTTTTGCAAATCTCCACACACAGTCAAGGACACAACACTCATAACGGTAAATTCATATTCACGGAAATGTCAAACGCTGTTGTCGACCCCTTTAAATTCCTATGTTTTCTTTGCATATGTATTATTAAAACACATTTCTTGAAGCCTCAACATGGATTTCTCCAATGTTTTTTAACATCTACAGGATCTCAAAGCGGCAGAACGTCTGATATGGCCCATTTTTTGTCTAACTCGTTCCGGCTGTTGATGAAAACAAAAGGTGTGCAGGAGAGCTGGGGGAAGGCAATGTATAGTGTAGGTCCAAATTTGGGTCTCACTGAAGATGAATCTCCAGGACGGGGTGCTGTGGTAATTGAGCGGGGTGTGGACTAGACCATACATGCTGTTTGTATTGCAAGGAATAAGTAGCCATGGCTTACATGATGCGATGTACGCACATCAACATGGTGGGGAGTAACGTGCTATCCGAAAGACATTGGAAGAAGTTATGTACATGAACTGAGAGGCACAAATTCTCAGAATACTGCTAGGATCAGACCATATTACTGTCGCTATGGTTATGTTGCCTTAGCAGCCCTTCTACCCCTTTGTAAAAAAGATTTTCCTGGTGACCTTGAATTGCGGAAATCTCGAATACCCTTTTCAATTCCTGAGAAATTTGAGTTTTCCACACTCAACCATAGTGTATATAACCTGCTCTCAACATCTAACAAAACAAATAATAACCCAAGAATAAAAAAGACAATTTCTCACTTATGTAGCAGTCACATCTTTTATTCTCTGCATTTATACCCGGGTGGCAAAATATCACAGAACCCACTCTGAAACTGATAAAAGAGATCTGAAAACTATTCCACTACCATTAATTTGTTGAGTTGATCTCACACGCTGAGATACTTGTGCTGTGACAGATATATGATGGCGATTTTCTGGCAAATGTGGACTCGGCTGCTTTTGCGTCATTCTCTATATGGACAAAAACAACAGAATTGGAGGCTGTTTTGACCAGTCCCATTACTTCCTTTTGCCAGACAAGTATTGAATAAGCAGTGTAAAGAAGTAAATAAATCACTTTACTTCATGTAATTTAAAAGAATGACCACAAACAAAAAAATTAAGAAAATATTTTAAAAAAGGATAAAATTATTACAAAGGAGGACAACAGTTTCCTTACATCATGAATTTTTCATGATTCAAATTTCAAGCAATGAATGGAAAGTAATTTTGTTTCTTTTTCAAAACGGCTTGTTCAGTATCCCTTGTGTTTGACAAAGAGAAGTACCTACATTGTATGATATCCAGGAACAATTCCTTGTAGGAGGTACCACAACAGAAATTCATACTATGCAGAAAATTCAGCAAAAATGAAAAATCTGAAATCCTTCCCGCGCCATCATATCTTGCGTAGGGCCGTCACAATCTTCTTCCATTCTGATCTTCTCTGTGCTGTCTCAATCAGTTTTCTCATGCTCTTTATTCCTGCTTCTCTGGCCTCTCTCATGATAGTTCTTTTAAGTGTCTCTTTTCAGTCTACCCCTCTTTCTTCTACCTTCGATTTCCCAGCTCAATGCTTGTTTTGATATTCTGCTTTCTTCCACAGTGTGATCAAGGTCGCCATCTTCTTTCCTTAATTATTTTTGCTACGTGGGACTGCTTTGAAATTTCCCTTATTTCTTCTGTTGTTTTAAACTCATTCCATTCAATGCCCATAATTTTGTGTAGACATTTGTTTTCAAAGCCATTCAGCCTCCTTTCTATTCCCCTTGTCATTTTCCAACTTTCGCAGGCATGTGTAAACCACAAAATAAAGGCAAGGAATAATTCTTAAAAGAAAGGTGTTCTTGGGGCTGTACTGACGTAGATTTGTGAATGTTTGGGTTCTGTACTACTTTAAAGATTTTTTTAGGAGTGCCTACTCTCGTCTCCCGGTATCTGCCTAAACAGGTACAGAGCCAGCCTTTGTCTATTGTGGCTGCCAGAAGCCTGAAAAAGTTACTGGGGGATTGGGAGGGGGGTTAATCTTTATTGGTCTGGAATTTACTTCATACGTATATTTTTAGGGATAGCTGCACTATATTGACTACAGACCCCTTCCAGCACTACATAGCTTATTAATCTTCACCATGCAAAGGCTTCATAGAGTATGGGATTGGGAAGGGGGAGGGGGGGAGGAGGGGATGTCTATTCTGGCTTCTAGATGCCTGTATTAACTGAGCCAGCCTTTAAGCGGGGTTATGGGTCCTGAAGAGTGATTTTTTTATTGCTTGAACTAAGGACTTTTTAAGCTTCAAATCTGGATTCAGCATGTTCAAATTAGAGGAGAAAAAAATTGTTTTGTATCTGAGTGTCATGATAACACCGCTATATTGGATTTTGTGTCTTGAAAATTAGATAGTTTCAAAAGCATAAGGCTCCTAGATTGTTTGGAATTCAACACAGTAATAAAATAGCTCTACATAAAAAAGTATCTTTTTTTATGAAAACATGAATAAAATTTAAAAAAAAAAAAAGCCTTAGGGAAACGAATGAAAAAAAAAAAAAACATTTTGAGCAAATTACAACTGAACTTTTATCATCTGCTTACATAGTCTCCTACTGGTGTCGTGTTGGCGCTGTTTTGGAGCATAAAGCAGATGTCGTCACAATGGCAATTTTTTCTCATATCAGAAGATTTCAATGTGTCTAAAATATTTTGATATTTTAATTCTGAAATGTCATTTTCAGGGCCCATGTCCCCTCCCCACCCCCACCCCCAAACCACCACTCCCTTCATACCGCATACTTTATTTTTTCCTTGTGAAACCCTTGCTGAACTGTAAATGGTGAAAAGGATTGGCATTACATCACAAGGACTTAAACAATACAGGAGGCTTCTTTGTACTTGTGATAACAGGACAAGTGCAAGATTAAGACGAAGACTCTGCAACACAATCACATATTAGGTGAACTTTCCATTTTCCTCTACATATGAGTCAAAAACTTACAGCAAACAGCACAATGATGATCTGAAAGTATCGTTCTGCTCTCCTTTGGCCATCGAAATCCTGAAAAGAACCATACATTGAGGGCATTTTTTACAATGCAAAGCAAGTCTGCAATTTCTTCTACATGAAATTAATACATAAAAAATATGTGTAATAAAAAAAAAAATTTCATATGTGATACATCATGACGGTTCGGTCCACAAGGTACATTTTGGGCAAACTGAGTTCTTGATACAGTGTGAAAAAATGATCTCTCAGCTATCCTTTGACACCAGTTTCATTGCTCAGTGACGTTATCTGATGGAGTTATGAGCATCTAAAGCTACTGCACGCAGTTGTCCAAAGAAATCAAAATTCTGAGAAATTTACTTTCAAAGTTTTGCATTATATCTCTTTAGCAACGGACCCTACATTTTTAAAAGTGATTTTTATCTAGTTTTCGAGTTTAATTCCATGTTTTGATATGTTTACATGATTGCAGTGATGCTTAAAGAATAGGTTGGTGCAAAAATCCAAAATCTGACCATTTGACCCCGCCCCATTTGCTCGAAACCGCCCTGTGGACCTTATGGACCGAACGGGACCATTGTGATGAGTCACATATATCAAAATCTGAACAATCAATAACTACAAATGTCACTTGATGTTATGTATGCAGATGGGAAATACATCTTATCCAGTAGGCCAACCGTACCTCTGACTTGATATTACTGGAATAGGACTCAAAGTAAAATTTTTTCAAAAGCTTCTGTTATTCTACCCAAATCATCTGTAAGTAAGCACCCAAGCTGTACAAGGCAATGAGAATCACCAGCAATTCAGAGAATCTGAGTTTGACCTCAGTTTCAAACCCTATGTAGTTTCTCTTCCACATGGATCTTATCATTGCTGTCATACTGTGAGAAAATCCCATTTGTTATCATAGCTGTCATACTGAGAGAAAATCCATTTGTTACAATTCCTACTGATGTAATCTTGCAAGATAGCAAAAGTTAAAAAATGAAAGCTGTCCATCTTTTGTCATCTTCTATTATTCATGAAGGTGTGCATTTGAGGATACTAAAGGGTGTTGTTCCCTTTTAATTTTATCATGGATGATCTGCTATATTTAACTTGCTGCTTTTTCCAGTCTGGTAACTAATGTGTGCTGCACCATGACAAGGTACATTTTGGGCAAACTGAGTTATTGATACAGTGTGAAAGAGTGATCTCTCAGCTATCCTTTGACACCAGTTTCATTGCTCAATGACATTATTTGACGGGGTTATGAACATCTTAAGCTATTGCACACGGTTGTCGAAAGAAATCAAAATTCTGAGAAATTCGCTTTCAAAGTTTTGCATTTAAAAATCTCACTAGCAACGGACCCTACATCTTTAAAAGTGATTTTTACCTAGTTTTCGAGTTTAATTCTATGCTTTAATATGTTTACATGATACAGTAATGCTTAAAGAACAGGTTGATCTAACAGAAAAGTGAGATAATCCGCCCACAGACGGTAAATCTATCTGAATCTACGTCCCGATCGAGTCCAATTGGTCATTGTTTTCAAGAATTCAAAGTGGTTTGTGCCACTTTTATGAAAGAACTATTCTTGTCTGGACAAGATCTAGATCTAGATTTAATCCCGATTTAAATCCAAGTCTACATCAGGGAAGAGGTTCCTTTTTGTGCGTCATTTCTTCTTTGCGTTTGGATTTCTATAGTTGTCGGGAAATACTTACTGCCGCAATAGGAAACTGCTGCCTAGATCTGGGCTACTGTTTTACAGTACGCGTAGACCTAGATCTAATGTCTGCCATTCAATACATCAAATAAAGCCCGATATAGGCCTGCATTAGTTTTCTTTCTTGGGTATGCTCTAGTTATGTCTGGTCCAATGTCCAAACTATCAGATCTAGATCCAGGTTTAAATTCTAGATCTAGATCTTATCTAGATCTATATCTAGTGCTTTGAAAAAAAAAATTCAGTGAAGAAATTTAAATAATAATTAAAAAAAGAAGTAAACAAAATTCTTGAAGAAAAATACTTTACTAATAGATCTATGTGAGAATTATGCCAAATTTGATGTCTCTATGTGCCTCCAGATTAGTAGCGCTATCTGATTCAGATCGGAGGCTGACCTAGATCTACATGTTGGCCTACTTAGCACTTGCCACCACATCACCTGCAATGGCATATGTCTATTGAGCACGCTTTGCCAGGGTGCAGAGATCACCAATTCAGTTTTGCTAAGTGTACCCTATGTAATTTAGATCTACACACTATTTGATCGCAACTCAAAACGCAAGCAAAAAGTAGATCTACAAATGATTTGGAAACTGACACTGAATATGGAATACATGTATACCCACTTCTATATTTAGCAACACCCCACCAAAATAGACAACCAATCAAAACCTGGCTGACCGTTCTACGAAAAATGGCATGCTTACAAAACTAGTCCTACATGACGATTGCGATAACCTCCAAGACATATATAGAACGTATACATGATGGTACTTCGCGCAGTAGTCATACTGACGTCTCGTGATAACCTCCACCAGGAGGTTGAAAGACGTATATAGAACGTAACGGTATAACGTCATGGGGACGCAGTGGCTCTATGGTATGGCGTCTGCTCATGGAGAAAACGGGCCGGGATCGACTCGCGGGTCCTGCATCGGGGGATGGAAGGACACGA
>JBCEWB010139539.1:0-10978 GCA_039654565.1 Peronia peronii | reverse complement strand
CTTTTTTATTCTATTTATGTTGAAGATGTGTGTTTATTGTAGTTTATTTGTTTCTTTATTCTACTTCAATATGGCCCCTATCGCTATTTCTATTTGCCATATTGTTTGATTTTTGGTGGTCCACATTTTTATTTGCTATTTGCTATTGCTGTAAAATAAATATTAGCCAAATAAATGTCATCAACCCTTATAGATGTTGTAAAATTAAGCATACCAGGGAAATAAGAAATAAAGGCCAAAGGGCTTATCCCTGTGTAGATAGAGTAGGGACAAGTAGTAGTAGGAGATAGGGATGATAGGAATATGTGTATACCAAACCTAGAATAGTAAGGGACCCACGAGTGACCAAAACAACGTAGCGACATCTTCAGACCCTCGTGGGGGGGGGGGGGGGGGACCTTTAACACGGTCCACGAACAATAGAATAAGAAAATATATATATATATATATCAGATTTTTTGTAGATATTGATTTCATAAGACTTTTTTGTTACTCAACGAGAAATAAAAGTCTCCAGATTTACTTTTATCAAAGTATAGTTCATGAACAGTCCCAAAACAAGCATGATGTTACTTAAAGAAACAAACAAAGATTTTTTTTAGAAATATTTAATAAGGTTATATGTTCATTTGCTATTGAGCAGGCTGTATCAACACATCATATTTTCAATTTGCAACCAGCTATATACACCTCAGAGAACACTTTCAAAGTGCTTATTTTCACACCAATAAATTTCACCTATTTAATTATTGTGTTTCTTCTTTGTGACCAGATCATGAATTATGGCCATATCCTTGGAGCTGGCTTGACGTTTGCCGAGTGACTGTAAATACAGTTTAACCCTCAGCTTACTGAACCCAGGATACAAAAAGAAAGGCTACAAAGACTAAAGGATAGAAGAAGTAAGGATTTATCAAAGCCTTAAAGCTAAGTTTGCTCCCTATCAATCAGTGGGATGAAAATATGTAGCTGTGGACACAGACACATTATCTTCTTAAATCATGAAGTCGCAGAATATCTTGTAACTATTCTTTGTATTATCATTGTTGTTTATGATGCAACTTTACATACAGTGGAATCTGGTTAACCCATTACCACTCAGTCTAACATTTACACAGCCTGACTTCTTACCCATGATATGGGATTTATAAGCAAAAAACTATCAGGCCAATCCACATGCAGTTTTCATTGTAAAAATACCAGTAAAATTATCATTGGAGGTTGTAGGCAACTGAATTCCTACAAATCACCATCATATATAGCTCTAATAGCCTTTTCAAACAATCTCAGTTCTATGTTTGAAAATGCACCCAACTTCAAAAATTCATTGTGAAATAATGGTTCAAGCTACACACATGAAATTTGCACTGGGCACGGCCATTTTAAAGAACTTATCATGTGATCTGGTCAAAGTCTTGCTAGTGGCGTTATTTGTGGCTCAATCCCGTTTCTACAAAAGCTACTGCAAGCCACCAAAAATTGGCTTAATTTGGCATATGTGATGAAATGAATGAGCATCGACAAGCAGCATATATTGGCAGTTCTGCATGTTATTGGGTTAAAGTCAGCCTCTCGGGACAGAGAAAGTGCTGACTTTAAGCAGGGTTGACATTATCCATTTTCAGGAGACACAATTTCTGGTAGGCATGGGGGGAAGGGTGTCAAAATTTGTGTTGTTTTGTATATTTATTGGATTATGCCCCTTATCCCCCCCTCCAAAAAAAAAAAAAAAACATGAGCAGAGTTTCCCTCTCTAAGTCTAAGCTAGTATAGCAGTGTTCTGCCTTGGATCAACATCTTCATGAAGTTTCAACTTTGTAACCAGATTGAGAATATTATAGGTCTAGATCTACTTTTTCTCAGACATCCTGATCACGGAGTTGAGGATGAAAAGAAGGTTGAATAGTCATGGCAAGCACAGAATGTAGGAATGAACAGGGTGATCTAAGGATGTGACTGAAATCAGGGGCAATGCTTGTCTTCACTGTCTTTGTATATGTGTTTGTGTGTGTGTTGTGTGTTAACAAATTGGGCAGAGTGTGGGTAGGTGTGTTTATCTTGCCAATGCGAGGCACCCGAAAAGGGCTAAATGTGTGGACTGTGTGCCACTGGGAGGAGTCTGTATGTGTCAAGGCGGTTAATGGTCATTTGTACTGTGTGTGTGTGTGTGCACGAGCTTGCCAGTGCACATGAGACTGGTGAGGAGAGTCGCGTGTGGAAACTGCTGTGTGGGTGTGTGTATCGCTGCCAGCGTGACACAGGTGAACAGAGCCCACAGGCTATAGTGTGTTGTAAAAAAACATCTCTCTCTTTTTTTTTCTTTGTCCTCACAGTTTATGGCTGTCACTCTGACAGCGTGAGTCATTGGAAGTTGACTTTAAGTGAAATCACCTTTGAAGCCGTTGACATTTTCAGAAATAAAATTAATGAAATATAAAGGGAAAAAAATGGGATGGCCAGATCAAGTTGACTTTACCCGAGAATTTACTTTAAGGGAGTTGATTTTTTGCGAGTTCCACTATAGTTGTGTGGTCCATTGCTGACCATCCAGCTTGAAATATCACCTGTGTATATGTTTCTGTCATGTAGAAATGTTTGATGTACAGTTCAATCATTTCATAAAGATGGTATTTATGTGAACTTGCTTGATGTTGATTAAACTAACGTGTTTTATTTTCAGTGCACAGAAACAGTGGATAAGTTCACTACATTGAATGGCTGGTCAAATGAGTTCACAGTATGGAATATGAGTAAAGAGAAAAAAAAAGACAAATGTCTCTTATATCATAACTGTATTTCAGATCTAATGTGATTTGACAAAACACCTTTTCAATTTTGGCGCCAAAATTGTTTATTGCATTATTGGATTCTCATCAACATTCCTCATCTTATGAACTTATCAGGTTTTGAAAAAGCACAACCAATCTTGAATTAGCATATTTAAAGAAAGCAGTTTGAGTGAAGTGGGTAGTCCACAGTTTTGCTGTCGACTGTCTCCACCTGATGCTTGTGTGCATGTGCTGGCAGTTGTCAACCTACAATATCAAGGACCACTTTTGCATCAGCATTCATGATGAGGTGCACTACTTAGTCAAGAGCTCTGACTGCCACAGAGCTGCCTTGGCCCTGCAGGTCACAAACCTCCTAACCAGATCAATGTTCTCCTACAGACTAGGGATGAAACAATTTGCTTCAGGTATGCTGAACTTTGTGATTGAAGAGCTTCCGTTTATACCCTAATAGATTGTTCATAATCACTCTTCCTCATACCTATTCCTTTAGCGGGAACTTCCTTGTTAGAACTACACCAGCTTGTGTCAGCCTAAATTCTACAGAATTCACCTTTTTCATGGTGTAGATTTTTTGTTAATTCTTTGGTTACGATACAGATCAGTGGGATGAACTTACTTTACCTCCATTCTTAACGTCATGGAAAAGATGCAGAGAGTCTTATTTTGCTCATAAGGCTTAGTGTATCTGTGTTGTGGTTCTCATCATTGGACAACTGCAGATCCATCTCTGCAGTCCAGTCTGTGCCAGGGCCAGGCCAAACATCCGATAGTCATTGAAGGTTGACTGTTTACATCAACCAGATCTGAAACGTCATCGTGCCAAAACCAGTAACAAGAGACCAAATTGTTGACTTTTAAAAATTTTATTCATAAAGTTCATTATGGCAAAAATGAGTCAATAACTAATAAAACAAAAATTAGTGACGTCAAAACATTCATCATACTCAATATCATCCAGAAAATACAGTCAAGTCCACTGAAATTGAATTTAGGACCAACCTAATCGGATCGATTAAAGAGAGTTCATCTTCCAGTTTTTAACATGGGGGCGGGGGGCTATGGCTCCCGAACTGTGTATTTATCTTAAATTCAAGCCTCTCAAGCCATAGCAATTTGATTGCCAGCCCTAATAATAATATGGGCTGCGTTGAAAGCAAAAATAATGTAAAGAAAAGTAGAGGTAGAATAGTGTTAGTTTTAGCCATGAAAAGAACTGTTGATGAGTAGGTTCTAGCCCTGAAAAGGGTTAATGCTTTAGTCTTAGAACGGGCAGCTGAGTAAGTTTTACCCCTGAAATAAAGTTTTAACTCTGAAAACAATTAAAGGAAGCCATCACATAGTCTGTGGGAATAATTATAAGTGAGTCAACCACAAGTGAAAAAAAACTAGCACAATGTTGAATCTGGCTTATCCCTCTCAGATCTAACATATGTAGCACATTTACGCCCACACCTGTGCTATAGGCTAGAGGCTTGATTATCGATCGATTGCTATGCAGCACTAGCCCTGGTATGCCGTTTATCCCCCCCAACCTTTCCCCGTGAACGCATGGCCTACTTACATTGCGCCTAAGGCACAATATGTCAAACTCTTCTCGCCCCATCCGTGGCGCTGTCTCCTTTGTTTTCAAACCACCGGCATCAGTGTTGGTGGAAACCATGTGGAGATGACAATAGCTGATTTTTACCTTTGTGGCAGTGCTGACCAGTTCAATTTAAAGGAAACACACGGCAATGGCTTCGATTTATGCGAGAGGCATTTAATGGGCGCAAAGAGGAAAAAAAAATCTGTTGTTTTGTTTTTATTCGATTTATCAGAAATTCGTTTTATCAGAGTTCGGTTTGAGTGGACTCGACTGTATTACACACTGACATAAATAGCCAAAGTAAGAAAAGGCCGCCAAATCTATGAGCACTGTGCATGAAAAGTTCAACAGGATCGTCTGATTTGAGTTTCGCTCCTTGAAATTTCACCTCAGAATGAAATTGCCCGAACTACTTAATAGAATTGTTTGCAGTTAGAACAGTTTAATTCTGGAGTCATGATTTTTTGCCAGCCTTCAATGAATCGGGTAACCTGGCCTATTTATAGGGACGCCTAGGCCAGAACAAGTTCACCAACCACAGGCAACCCATCGCCTGCAACACATGTGGAGACACAAATGATGTCAGCCACTACATGCTCCGGTGCCCAAAGTTCAAGGACCAGCACAAAGATCTGGTCCAGTACATGAGGAATGCTGGTAAGCCTCTTATGTTGGAGACTGTTTTGACACAATGCAGCAAAGGCACTGAAGAAACTGGTCAGAAGATACATAGCAGCAACGTATCCCAAACTGATGTCGGACTGAAGCTGCACTAAAAAACTCAGTAAACACCAAATGTGACAGTCCGGACAGGAAACAGTTGAAAGGTGGCGAACCTTGCCAGCCCTGCTGGCAGGGGCAGGTTCGTTATGTCCCCGGTAGCAGGGCGTCGATGCGGGACAAGGCAGACAATCTCAATACCGAGCAAGGGGAATGCCAACAGACCATGGGATTTGGGGATCCCCTGAGTCCCCTGTCTGAGTGGGATAAGGTGCACACAGCTCTAAGAATGAATTCAGTGCTCCCAATAATACTGGGGCAGCACCTCAATAGAAGGTAGTCCGGACGAAACCTCGGCAGTGCGGGCGAGGCCCAGCTGCAGAAATAAAAATGCATGGGACGAAAGGAGGGGAGACTGAAGTGACGGTCTCCCATAATGCACTCCACGTCCTAGGCAACCCTTTACAAAGTGGAAGTTAGTCGCGATCGGTTGCGGTAGGAGGGGATTCCTTAGGCGCACCCCCCCCCCCCTCTAAAAAGGGCGCCACAACTGAGCCCACAAGAGGTGGCTCAGTAACTACTCCTGAAATCTGGGAGGTTGGGGGGGGGAGGGGGGGGGGACTGGGTTGTGGAGCCTCAATGGAGCTTGGCACGCATCCGCAGATGGGCAGGCAGGAGGCCGATGGTACAAACAGCCACAACATGCAAAATGTCCAAGACGGTCATTGCGATACAGCACTGAAAGGGACTGAAAACTGTAATGCTATGCTATGCTGGGGCATGTAAAAACTGCCAAAAACCATGCTCAGACAGGTTCTAATCACGATAGTAGTCTACACAATTTCCTGCACTGTGTGCTCTATGGTTGGGCCTGCAACGGTCTCAGAACCGGGATGTTAAAGGGTTGAAAATAACATTTTTTTAAAAAAATATAAGTGTTAGCTTAAGTGTTTTCTGCAGATTTTGTTTGGTATCTTTATTTGATCAAAAAGTTTCTAACACAAATAATGAGGAGAGATGATAAACATAACAGTACTTACATTTGTGTTTTGTTTCTTCCTTTCTTCTTTCTGATGGATGGATCTGTTGAGTGTCTATGTCAAAAGGATCATTGCTTATCGTACCCTTTCTGTACCACAGTAACCATTTCTGCATTCTACTAGCAATGCCTGATGTATTAGGTCACTTTTTTTCCAGAGTTTTTTTATAGCGAACTTTTATGTTAAATATGTCTACAAGATGCCTCCCTTCCCATATGTAAATTTTAAGATGGCCAGTTTCCCAGTCAGTGGGGCATGATTTACATGTGACAAATTTTTCATTTCTGTCATGTTTAATTATGCCAAATAAAATTGACTCCTGATTCAGTGGTAATTGAATTTTTGTGAAGATGGCTATGTAGTTTTTAATCTCTTCACATAGGGCTTGAACTTGTTTACATGTTACAAAGAAATGTTCAAAGTAATCAACTTGTTTATAATTCTGAGACAGTTGAGAATACTTGATTTCCATTTTATGTAGTAGGATATTAGTTGGATAAATTATTTTCCGGTAGAGCATGCATAGTCTTCCTGTGCACAATTGAACAATATCTTTCAGTGTTCACTGTCTAAAATCATGGTAAATTTTCTCTTCCATTGTTGAATGACATAAGAATCTTTAGTGTTAATTGTTATAAATATACTCATAAAATCCTTTTGCCCCTATAGATTCTACAGTGGAATCCCGCTAGCACGATCATGGCATAACACGATCTCCCATTTAACACACTCTCTCATGAAGTCCGTTTTCAACCCTTCCTCAGTCATACAAATTTGTTTTTGATAACACGCTCGGGTTTGCATGGTCAACCCACATAGCACGCTCGGTTGTCAGTTGGAAGGTTGTCAGTTGTCAGTGCTAAGTGCTGGCCATGTGCTATGAAAACATTGAAAATCCCTCTTTCTTGCACTCTGCACTCTTGATGCCAGTACTAAGCTTAGTGTTGGCCCATCCTTCTCACCCCCTTTCTTACCCCAGCACACCTCATGCTCATAATGTTATGTTAGCCAAGGCAGCGTTATAGATGTACAGACTACACTACAACACACCACTGACCAGTATTTCAACTTTTATCACAAGCCATCATGAAATAACATCTCTCCTATCTCGCTGCACACCACAATTTGCTTACCAAGTTTGAGAAAGTTCAAATCTAATGGAAAGAAGAAAAAAAAAAGCTCTTAATAAGTAAGCTTAATATAGTATTAACAAAGACATTGCGTTTACTGTGGCATGCAGCGTGCCCAAGCGTCGAGAATTTACAGTCTGTAATTTGTAAACAAAAATGGCGGCAATCATACAACCAAGAAGAGGAGTGCAGTTGTATGCAGGCATTGATTACACAAATTTAAGATCATGACATGTAATGTTTTTTTTGTTTTCCCAAAAAGATCCAGAAAGATGTCACAAATTGATCCGGACCTTGAATGCAAAATAAGTAACTCAAGCAGCGCAGCATGCATTTTTTTTAATGACATAAAGAAGACTGTGTTCATGCTAGGAGGGGGTGTGGCTGTGCATGCATTTTTTTAATGATGCAAAGAAGGGAGTGTCCAGTCTTGTGTCATTGCTATTAGTACCATATATTGACTCTTCTAATGAGTATATGTATAACAAATGTATTCCTAAGCCTTTTTTTTCATGTTTCGGAAAATCACCATGGGTTTGAACAAGAAAAATGGTTGATCCCTGATAGCACGCTCACCCTGATAACACAACCTTTTGAGTTTGGTCCTAAGGATGGATGTATTATCAGGGTTCCACTATATGTCTATACCTCTAAATTTCATACTTTCTGGTGGGATATTTTATGATCTCGCTGGAAATCTACAAAGTGTGTTGGTTATGATATTGTAGGTCCAATTAAGCTCTAGCATTGTGCCCACCCATAATTATGGGTCAACTCCAATTAAGATATTACAAAATCGAAATTTGTGAAATTTCAGTGATAAAGAAAACAATATGCAGTCCCGTTTTATTTCTTTATTCTGTCTTTTAATAAAATCTCGGAATTTGTGAAGTGCCAATCCTCCTGATCTCGCTTATAAAGAAATAATTTTCCCAGAAGTGACAAGTAAAATCATGTGGCAGCATGCCGAAGATGGTTAAACTGAGCTGGGATGAAATCTCACACCAAACCAGGAGGTGGAAGGAGAAGGAAGAGGCAAGAAGGAAGGCAGAGTGAGCAGGAAGAGGAATGAGAGAAAAAAAGGGAAGAAAGAAAAAGAGAAGAAAACAGAAAGAGGAGGTGAAGAACACAGCAATCAAAGGGAAGAAGAGACATGCAGTAATTAAAGTCAATATTCACTTGTTATATTTTTTTTGGAAATGATGAAATAAAAAAATAGAAACTCTTTCTCATCTGGTTCTTTCGGTTTCTTTTTCTCCTGATCTCTCTGTCTCATTCCCCTTGCCTCTTGGTGGGATTTGATCCTGGCCTGTCGGCACCTTGACCAGAGCACTAATCCACTGAGCTATCTCCACCCCCATCCTTTAGGATCTGAACTTTCTTATATATCTACTTTAACTACTGCAAAAATGTTTTTAAAAAATTAATAAACCCAACACTTTTAGCACGATTTGAACCCACACATCAGATCAAATGTTTGTCAGATCCACAGACCAGCAGAGAAACCACTGAGCTATTGCTACCACTGAGAGAGGTGGTGAGCTGTTTTGTTTAAAGTTACAGTTATTGTGAACAAATTAAAAAAAAACAAAAAACAAAGAGTGAGTTGACTATACAACCCTTTCAATGTCAAGAACCTGTGATCATTGTCAAATATCCAGTATACTTCTGAGTCCGTTTTGCAGAACAAGCTTGCAGGGACTAATCTGAATTTCAGCGATGTCGCCAAGTTCTGTTGATTGTCCTGGCAGTCAAAGGGTTAACATTAGTTGTTTCGAATAAAGAAACAAGTGAATTATTTCCCTTGGCCTGCCAGTGAACTCTAGATTCAGCTTCTTAATCCCAGTTAATCTAATATTCTAATGTGTTATGAAATTCTTACACGTCGTGCTTTTTTGTTAGCGGATCCCGCAGAGCAGATTTAGCCATTTACTTTTTCAGGGCGAAAAAGGTCAAAGTTCAACATTGCTCAAAAGGGTCATATAGGGTATCATTTTAAAGAACATCCAAAGTGCTTCAAGAAAATATACAGTTTTTAAGCTACAGATTCTCCGTTACCTGGTTAGGGGCAGAAGAATTACCATCCCCTGTCATTCATGGCAAAACTCTAAACTGTGGAGGAGAGTCAGTTTTTAGCCTCCAAACACATAATGAAAACATTTTATATCTATAACTAATTTAAATCATAGATCGTAAACAAAAACAACACAAAACATGAATATGTAGAACAATTTCTCAAATTTAAAAGGAAAAAAATGTCATTATTATTATTTTTTGTTTGTATATGTTTTGCTTTGTTTGGGAGTGTGTGTGTATGTGTCAACATTTATGACAAGCATTAATCGATGGAGAGGGATTTGAATATTCCTCCAATGATAATTTTCTGGTATGTCGCGAAGAATCTGCCAGATTCTGTGTCGCTGTGTATATGTTCCAGCTGGTTGCTGGACATAAGTATCAAAAAAAAAAAAAAAATCTGTCTCAGTTTATCAGTTATCACCACGACCTGAAATAGGCCTATTAATTGTTACAAATATAATCACTTCACTATAAAACTATTGTACATCATTAAATGTGTTTGCTTGAAAATGAAGTATTATTTGTCTACAAAAACATATCCTATTCAAGAGATCTTTAAATGTTGAGATCTCTTTGAGAGTTTCTATCTAAGATTGCACGGAACATCAGTTCCAGCTGCTTCGTCTTGAATAGACTGTTGACATTTATAGCCTCAATGTTTTGAATGATTGAAACATAATGTGTGATTGTGGCCTTTACTTACCATTGCACACCAGGAGCCTTGTTGAGGCCCTCTTTTCTTCTTAGTGGGATTCATCCCTTTGAAGTTTTAGCACCGAGATGAATCTGGCTAAAAATGCTCACCTGGCCCAAATCCAAATCAATTGTCCACATGCATGCAGCATCCATCCATCCATCCATCCACCCAACCATCCATCCATCCATCCATCCATCCATCCATCCATCCATCCATCCATCCATAATTTACACACATACCTAGATCTATACATATATAAATGAAAATTAAATACATACATACTTCCTTACGAACCTACATACCTATATATAACAAACAAATTCATAAATAGATACATAAGACATCTACCTGTTCAACAGCTATTTAGATGTTGGTCTAAATCAGCTTCATCTTGACTAGCTTACTACAGTGGAGTCCACTTAAGATAAACTCGATGAAATTTCGATTTTCTGGCCCCACAGAAATTCGTTTTTGCAACCTTTGCACGAATTCTAGCACTGCGCGATTTTTTCAATTTTTTGCAACTTTTATCAATTTTCGCAACTTTGAAGCGAATTCTATCAAAATAGAAGAAAATAATAATAAAATAAATTTTTGCAATATATATATATTTTTTAATCATCATTTCTCTTCACAATACCGGCATTCATGATAGATAGGCCTAGGCACAGTTGTAGGCCTATCTGGCATGGCTGTATTCAACTCATCAGCTTTCGAAGAGCAAATTGAGCTCTAGCCTCGTCAGGCCGAGCGATCTAGATATCTAGAAATCTAGATCTGGCCTGTGCTTTAGTTCATGTATTTGGGACATCAGTTTGAGTTCAACGCGAAGGCCTAGCCGCTGAAATAGTACTAATTTAATCGAAATCAAGGCTGGATATCGAAATAATAATTTTGGAGTCCCTATCGTCGCTCGTCCGGTTTCGAGATACCAA
>JBCEWB010139528.1:0-10978 GCA_039654565.1 Peronia peronii | reverse complement strand
GTTTTTGAAATTTTAAGACTCTACGATTAGTGTTTATTTTCAAGATGGCCACCGTTTCCATGGAAACCATCATTTTTGATTAAAATTTGAAAGTGAAAAACATCTTTCCCGGTCATACACAACAACATATCAAAGTTTCTCTTCTTAGTCTGATGAAATAACAAATCTGAAATTTTCACCCGCTTACCCCCTTAAAATCAAAGAATTCTTGGACATGTACCAGTCTATCCTATGTGACATGGAATATCTCAGCAGACTGGTGTATCTAATGATTGCAGTTTTTATACAAATACATATATATATATATTAATACATATAGTATGATACAGCACCTCTATGTGCGATAGATTTGGATAATTTGGTAGCAGGCAAGCTCAAATGCATGTACATATCGTCCCTGCAAGTCTCTACACGCGTAAGTCCGCAGAGGGGAATTTTACAGGAGAGACAAAAAAACTTAATAAATCGAAGTGAAATAATGAATCGCGCGTTCAGATCATGTAAAAAAAAGTGCAACTTTCATTGGTTCCATGGATTTGATATTTATATAAGAGGTGGGGGAAACCCATTCTAGTTTAATAAAGCCAAAAACGTCATGATCCAATTTTCCGGACTTATGAGTTAAGAGACTTACAGGGACAATATGTACATGCATTTCAGCTTCGCTGTTACTGCTGGATGCTGAATCTTTGCCATCCTTCCTTACATGTCTCTGTTACATACACAGTTCATGTGCAAGTACTGCAGTACAGAAAATGAGAAAGAGAGTCTAAGACCAAAGAAAATGCCCAGGTGTAGTGTAAGGAGGCTAAAATGCACAAGTCCAATGTAGGTAGGCTATATATATATATGTGAATGCTATGGATCATACTGCATATCTCTGTCCATGTGGAAGACAACACAGTCTGTCTCATGAAAGAGGCTCTGGTATTAATGGGTAGATGGAGATGTGTGATTGCCTGCAATGATACATTTCATTATTTGTATTTGGTACAGATATTATAGACCAATTCAGCGAGGTCTGATGATGAAATACATGAGATAAGACTGTCTCTAAAAAATGAATCAAAGGAAAGCCTGAACACAGTATGCAATATGACAGTAAAATAAAAAAAATGTGAAAAGTCCAATGACTGTCACATAAATGGTGATTCTTTTAACAAAATGACTCAACCACAGCTTTCTGGAATAAACTTTATTTATAAACAATTCATAAACAGGTTATTAACAATTATAACAAAATCACCAATGCATTTTAGCACAATCATAATTTTTTTCAAATCACACAAATATAAAAAAAAAAAATGTTGAGATTTCAATTGTGCATCACTTTAACAACATTATAATTAATATAATGCATGTATTTCATTTATGCATAAAACTTAACTAATTAATCTTTAGCCGTTACACTTTTGAGTAAAACGGCTGTTACCCAAGAGAGTCAGTGTTATACATTGTACACGTACATATATATCTAAGAGAAAAACAGAGCCACAATAATTCAAAACTAGCAATTACGTTTAATATACTTATGAAACAAAATTCAATAGTAAAAGTCTGGACTCCTAAACAAAAGAAAATTTGAGATTCGGTAATATCATCCAAATACCATATTTCCAAATCTTTTTCTTTGAAAAGCTCATTAAAAAAACAGAACTTTCTTCACTATTCACATAAGCATGACCTACTACCCTTAAAATTACATCATTTGGAAAGATGAAGATGTATCTGTATAAAGAAAGATGTATCCATATAAAGAAAGACAAGTACCAGTTCTAGAAGGCACAAAATTATTTTGTTTATCCTATGATATCACTGCACAGCAGTGAGATTTACATTCCCCTTAATGCATCTTTCTACACAACAGGTGTGCAAAGTAATATCTCTTGTGAATAACTCAAAAAACTAATAGAACAAAGGGATTTTTTTTTTTTCAAACCTCCATCAGCTGACAATATATAGATCTGTACACCGTATTATGTTCTGAGTTCTGTGAGTGTTTTATAATAGTCTCAGATACTGGCAGAAGTGCTGCCTGACACAGTGAAATCTGCCCTTTTTTTTGTTTGACCAATGCCTGAAAAAAAGATTATTTCAAGTCATGATCAGAGTGCATCGTATACAACTTATAGGAATAATTTTAACAAAAACCTTTCTGAACAAAAATTTTGGAAAGTGGAGGTGCTGCTTATAAGTTGAAAAGCTTTTCAGTTCTTGTCATTATTTGTGTGGCATCCAACTTCCTGACATCAGAGGGTAATATGGGTTTTTTATTCTAGTCAAATAAATTGCTAAAGCTAAAAACTGCACATATGCATGTACCCATCTCTGGCGAGATGCCCTCATAAAAAAATGACAGTCAACATGGAAGTTCTTATATTGTTGTTATTCTTTTGATGGTATGCACTACTTTGGACAGGAGGCAAGGGAAGACATGAAGAGAAGTAGAGAGAAAAGAGGAAGTGGACATGTTTCTTAAATCTGCAATGACAAAAATTCTTTTAAAATTCCAATGTTTGCACAGTCCTGCTGCTCACGAATGAACAGGATTCCAATGTACTGCAATGTAACAGATCCACAGTAGATGCCATGCCAGTGTTCTCGTAATTCCAATATGTAAAATATCTTATCTAAAAACTGTCCAATCATTTATTTTCAATCAATAAAACTTTTCTCATTTGAAATGTATTGACTGCAACTTTGATGCAGTATTCAGCATAACAGCACACATTAAATCAATCTCAGTTACAACTTCAATTATGCAACTAATACAGCCTTTCATTTTGGAAAAGTTAGAACTGACCTTTGATTTGAGTTTCATGTGAGGAATGAGTTCATCCAACAGAAATTGACATAATCACATGAACATAAAGGAACAATAATAACTGGTCAGCAAAAAATTAATGTGCTTTCTGGTCAGAAATTTTGAGAAAAACACAGAAGGGGGAAAAAATAACATCACCAACTAGCATCTCTATCAAAAGAATCTTAAGTAATGGTAGAAGTGAAAGACATTTGAAGTCGTCAGTCATTATATAGGCCTCTACTTATTAGAGGCTTTCTCATTACCATCAGATTTGGATCTCTTTGTCTATACTGCAAGTGTTTTTGAGTCTGTACTGAACTGAGAGTATACAATAAATCTAAAGTCAGAATCATTTAGAATGATGAATGTGTCCCGTAATACATAAAAAAAACACAAATCAGTTTCAAATACCTAGGTCTACCATAATAGCAGTACCAACTGATTCAGGTGGTATCCCCAACCTGTGAAATGATTTCGGCACTGACATTTGACAAAGCTGAAGTTATTCATAAATATCATATCTCTGACTGAATCATTTTAATCAACTGGATCCTTTTTTGATGTTAGAGAACTTCAGATCGCCATGCATGGCAGACTTTGGTATGTTAATTCATTTTCATTATTCTGTTGTCATTCTCAAACTGCTATGAGTGAGTTACATCCCGTAAAGTTCAGAATATTTATAAAGAACAAGCAATGAAAGAAAGGGTCTAGAACGATTTCAGCAGTAACATTATTTAATGATTTTTGACTGATCATGGTTGTTTCAACTGTATAATATATCAAGTAAAGAGCCCAGATATGCTTTTATAAAAACATTATATACTAATCTATATAAATTATCAACACTAACTTATCTCTTTGGACTTACATGTTATGTTCGTATAAAACTGAATTAATTTTGATTCATCCTTTCAGGGGTCATAGCTTAGAATATAGTATCATTGTTATTACAGTGACTAATACAAATTCTAAGGACCATTCTCTTCTGATTTATCATTAATATGCTGTAGATGCTTCTCGACATAGTCCCTCAACAGAGATTCTGCTTTCCCTCTATTAGCCAACCTCATTGCTTTTCCACGGAATACTCCTTTGCTGCATGCACCCTTGCCTTCAAAGATATCACAGATTCTGTAATATCAAAAGTTTAATTAATTGACAATATGAAATGATATCAAAATATCCATGAATTGTTTCTGGAAGCTCCTATATAAACGATTTTATCCTGTCATGGGAGTAGAATACCAAGTAATTACTCAATGCTTTTTCCTGATTTCTTTATTGAAGTTTAAAAAAAAAAAAAAGCAGGAAAAAACAACAAAAACAGATACAAAATAATATATATATGCAGACTGAAATAACGCATACAGTATAGCATTTCACAGATAGCTCGAGCTGATCAGGAAATTGAAAAAATGTTAGAATCTGTAATCTGAGTTACCTGAGAGCTGCTACAACAGAGAGGAAAAAAAAAGAGAAGAATTGTAGCATCAGCAAAGCCTTCCGCACTACATAGACTATGACACTGTGGTGAGGACAAATCAGACTTTTTCTACTGTAATATTTTGTTCTTATAATAATATTGACGTGCGAGAGTTTCTCCTCAACATACTAGCTGGGCGTTTGTATTAGAACTACACTGAGGCTGCATCTAGGCATAGAAAAGGTAAGTGGATGAAGGGCCTGGAGATGGGGGTTTGGCAAGACTATAGCACAACAAGACTTGCATATATGAGCTTTTATTCCTCATCCCATCCTCCCCTTGTGTGCGACCTCTATCAATTTCTCCGCTTCTTCCCACCCAATTCTTATTCCTCCTTTCCACAGCTCGTCCTGATCTCTGACAAAATCTGCCATACTTTGATTACCATCATTCATGTTTTATGTCTGACAGATCGTGTTGGTGGAGGGGAGGGGAAGCATGTCTGCTTTGTCTTCAAGCCAGGGTGATGTGTGGAGAGGTGGTAAAATCATGTCATCAACTCATCGTCAAGAAATTGAAGGCAAGAATGAAGAGAAAACATATCTACAAATGAAAGGACTAGTTGAGTGGCCAACTGGCCAGATATGAACAGCTCAGAGTGCCTATTCCTTTCCTCAAATACTGTAATGAAGTTCCAATGCTAACCAGTCACTGCAATGCATCCCCTCCTCCCTGTCCATTTTGAGTGGCCGGTGACGACTATTCCCCAGGTCCATCAAACTAAGGTTTGGCACATATCATCCATCCACACGTCACTCACAGGTTGTTAACATAATCTTAGGCTCGTTTCAGGGATTCTCAAAGAGGCCAAACTTCAATAACATGTGGTTATATTTGGTTGCATATTAGCTTACATAGCACTGCACACTGGTAAAATTTGTTAGACGAATTTGCATTGCTATGTAAGTTACGTGTAAAAGAGATATTAGATCATAGAGAAATTAATTCTAGACCGCACTTTTGTTCGAGGGATCCATGATTTTGAGGAATAAGCATTTTAGTTCTTTGTACTCAATTGTACAAATTTATTTTTTATTTTTTTAAAGTAAAGCTGAAAATTAGATGTATATGACAAATGCTGACATTGTACTGTTCAGTTCCAACATCCCTTGAAATGCATCAAGGAAAGTCATTTGTGAAACATCTTGCAAATGTTATGTGAAAGAGTATGAATTAATATTTTAATATTTCTTTACAAAATTTAAATGAAGAATATGAGAAGAAAGTGAAACTATTAATTAATAATATAAATGTAAGACTCACTGTTGTCCTACAGCTTCCAACATCTCATCTGGACCTGCCAAAACAAACATGCCACCTTCTTTCTCATCTCCTATAGTAATAAGCTTGGGAAGTGACTGTAAATGGAAGGTTGAGATAATGGATTGAATTAACAATAATAAAAAAAAATTTTAAAAAATAGAAATGCATGCTATTGCAATCTAAACAATAGTCACTGCTCGGAGCTCCCTGTGAAGTGCAACAGATTCTATAACAACAGCATAAAGCTTTTGACACAACTAATAATGGGAAGGTAACAAAACTATTGCATGTCTATGATATACATCAAAAGTCAGCTAAAATGTTAATGGTGCCGCTTGCACATCCGCTTAAATGCAACAGAACACAAACAACTGCTACAGAAACAGAAAAACTTGCACATTTCATGATGTAGATTATCCTGGGTTCATAGTTCAAATTGCTAGAGGGAGCAGTATGGTCAAAATACTATTGATTGTAAATATTGAGGTGGTAACTTTGGGCAAAAATTTCAAAACTTCTAAGGCATTAATTTCTGCTAAATTTTTGTACGAGACCTTGTATTTGAAAAACATTCAAAATCAATTTCACTGGAGCCATAAATCAATACAATTGTATAGTCTGTTATTTGCACTTAATAAAAACCCTGAACCCTGATCATTAATGCAAAGTGTAGGAAAATAGTACATGTATAATGTTTACAGTTAATGATGAAATCGAACATTTTTTCCATGTGGGGGAGGGGGAGGGGGGGGGTCCATAATAAAAGTAAACAAAAAAAAAGTAAACAATATTTCAAAGAATATAGTTTTCTGTGCTACTATCCCTATTAACTGAAGTGGCAACATCATTCACTAAGGTTAGATCTATGCATGCTCTGTCCCTGTATCCTGGATAATGGGAGCAAAATGATGATGCCTATACAGATCTGATTCTTGGTGAAGTTTGATTTCCAAACTAAATGTTTTTATTCATTCCAACCGATAGCCTGTTTGTTTCATTCATAAAACACAAATGTTCTAAATTAAGATACAAGAAAAATCTCTCTAAATCAGAAAAGTCCAGCAAATTCACAATAGTTATAGACTGACCAGGGTAGGCAAACCATTTTCCTGACAATATTTGTTTTCTTCCTCAATCACATGATATACTAATAACATGGTAGCTTGTAAATACCACAGACTAGAAGTGTATCAGACTAATGGTGAAGGCATCATCAAAGTCCATAAGCCCCCATTCTAAAAGCTCTGTGAAAACTGAAATTATTCCGTTCTACTATTGGCAGGGAATTCCGGGGGACACGTGTATTTTTACGATAGGAAGAGCTGTCTTTTGCTCTTTTTTCAATACTAAGCACGCAGTTCTAATTGTGGCCATAGCAGTGCAGTGCCATTTCATTTTTCACAGTTAGTAGTGACTACCTTTTATACTGCTGCTATAAAAGTTCCTAAATAAGTACTCTGTACTGAATACTGAATGAAGGAATTAATTTCTATATTTGCATAGAATAACATTTTTGTGGCACAATCGTAACATTTAAACCATGAATTCACAACTATACATACACAAAATAAGAAATGAGATAAAGGCAGTGCTTAACACATTTACATCAGTACTACTATCCACACTATACCAAGATTCAATGTGAACCATATTACACTTTGAGAATCTATGTCTTGTTCTAAAAATACGGTGTACTTGCATTATGCATGAATTTGAAGCAAAATTTTGGATAACCTGTGAACACGGAAGGAAGTAACAATAAAATAATGTGAGTCTAAGAATATTTGTACAGAGGTGAGCAAGAACTCAGGTCTATATTTCATAGGTCGCAAATAGTAAAATTCGCTATCGCGAACACATTTGACAGCTTAAAAATTAGATTTACAATGTTCTAGCAGATGCATGAATACTCACAAGTTTCATTTGAAACAGTCAATTTCTTTGATCACAGTGTACCATTTCAAAGTTTACAAGCTATAGAGACCTTATCTTTTTGCTACAACATTTAAAAAGAGCTGGGAAAACAACAACTGGCCCAGTATTCATATATGCACGTGCAAACTGACCATCATACACTCTCAGTGGTGGTTGTGAATGAGGAATTTCATATCTTGCTTTAAAAATTGGCCCTAAAATAAGTTAATGTGTAATACTCCACAATTTACCCCTGATTTGATGCTGTTGAGTTATGAGAAAAAGGGGTGTATTAAACATATTACTGTTTCTTGGCTGAATATTTTTACTGAGATATCTGTCATGCAGGCAAAAAAAAAAAAAAGATGAGAGGTTAAAGCCCACAGTAATGATAGTAATATAACACCGCCCTATCTTTTCAATCTTTTGTTCAAAGGATAAGAAAATACAGATGGCTAAGATCAAGTAGAATTTCCTGATCTAACAATCAAGAATGCTCACCTTATCCTCCAGTTCTCCTATGAGAACACTGATGTAGTCATTGTCACCATCCTTCCTGCACACAACAATGACCAAAAAAGAAGTTATTATTATTACTGTTTTTTGATGATGTTATGTCCCATAGAGATGTTACAAATGTAGACATGATATGCACAAGCCATGAATATTCATTTTGGTTTAAATATATCTGGTGGTTTAAATATATCTGATCATCAACTGATGTTTTTCACCTTGAATTATACAAATCACAGGTAAAATGCCAACAAAACAACATATATGCACTTCTCTCTGTTGACATATGATTTTTTTCCTCATTGCATAATATGGAATCTTCGGCAGGTAGCAGAAGTGAGAAACTGATGGAGATTATCCCTTCCTGCCATTAAATCACCCTTGCTCAGAGTATGAAAATTCACACAGTTGAGCAAACTTTGTACAAAAAATGCCTGGGACAGTGAAAATTATCACTATACTAAACCATTACATTTTATAAAAATGTCTTAAATTATAAGACAACAGTTTATCAGCAACTAATTAAAAAGATGCAAATAACAATATGAAGAGCTTGATACAGCAGAAATTGAAGAAGTTGGTATCACTCGTCAAATTTTCGAACCTAGCTGGCTCTTTGCCAGGGCAATAAAAAAAAACAAAAGAACTATATTACTACAAGTATATCATGAATTATTTTCTCTAATTCATCTAATTTTTTTTCAAACATAGCTGGCTGAAAGAAGAAATGAGCTAGCTGATGAAAATACCCCGCTTTTCTACAAAACATTTACTTTTGTGTTGTACTGACATGGACTTGAACACATCGTCTACTGTATTTGTAATAAAATAAATCACATCTGGTAAGCAATTTATCACTAGTTCTTAGTAAAGCATCGCCTATAGCTATCTCAGCCTTTCATTAGACTGGCAATGTTGCCAAATACTCTCCTTTGCTGATTCACCAGTGATTTCGATCTAGTTCATAAAATATGAAATCATTTCTGATGACTCAAATATAAAAATGTGAAAAATAATATCCTCTTCTCTTGAAATGCTATGGGCAGGGAAAATATATACATGTACATAATATCATTAGAAGGACTTCAAGCATATTATGAGGAGATAAACCAAAATAGTCACTGAGGAACTTTGCAGAATTGTCAAATTTTGCCAGCTCTTGAGATTAAGCAGACAAGACAGATTACATGTACATTTCCCATTTGCAAAGAATCCTTAAACATTATGGCTCGACATTCAAATGGCTCTTCCAGTCAGTTCTCTCTCTCTCCATATATATATTTTCTGAAATGTATTTTTTAACATTATTTTCTGAATATGTCAGTAATTTATCTGTTCCTTTGCCTGAATTTTGTGATAAATCATCCTTTGCAATATGAAACAAAATCTGTATGTACTGTTCTTTATGGTCGGAAAAGTTTGAGGAAATTTAATTGTCACAATTTTTCAACTCGGTATTTACTGCCGACAAGGGCTAATCAAAGCATCTTTCTGTGCAGGTTTAAAAAACGAACATCAAATCTCGAAACAAAATTTGTCAAAATTTGCAGACAAAGTGGTATTTTCCCAGGCTCCAAATTCTGTGTGGCATGATTTCTATGGCACTGTATCATTAACATTATCTCTTTCTCTCTGCTTTCTCCCAGTTTGGACACAGTGGATTCACAGATGAGGACAAGAATTATCTAGCTTTAATTGCTGAGAATTATATTCAGAACTCATCCATCATTATACAAGGTAATGCACAAATCACTCACATATATCTATACTTTATTGCTCCATCAAATGTACATGAGCAAATGATTTTTTCAAAACTTACATCATGCATTCTCTGCCACAATGAAATCTTTAAACATGGACCAGATTATATCCCCACACATTGCAATTACCTGTGTTTCACAAACACCACGTCTCTAATCTTTTGCTCTTTGAACAATGTTGCTTCTAGTGTAGCAATCTCCCTTAACTGTTGATTGCAGCTCTGCAAATGCATTAGAATAAAGCATATGTTATAAAAAAAACAAAATTACATAATAGTGATTCCATAATGAATAAGTGATAAATATCATAAATTAAACATGAGATTACTATAAACTGCATCATTTTCTTATAACTTTACATGGAACTCTGTGGTTGAGTCTCTACACATAAACAGATTGATACCAAAAAAAAAAAAAAATTCATGGTAAGAAGGATAAATTGTTGTATCAACTTTACTTAAGGTATGTAATATTTTTTGCTCTTTTTAGACAGTACCTCAATGACAGTTAAGTTTCTCACATCAAAGACTATTAATACGATTATTATATAGTCTTTGCTCACATGTCACCTTCAACACTTAACCTGACTATCTAAAAGCATTTGGGGGGGGGAGGGGGGTTGTTTATAACCTACCACATGTCACGGCTGTGCATCAGCGTGCCTTTAGTTTGGCCCGTGCCGGCAAGGCGGCCGGGGTTAAGAGGTCAAGTCACGGTTCACCGCCAGCCCACCGGGGAGTGCGATGTAACTGCTGTGACTTACTGAAAATGGGTGGTATTTTATAACACAACATTAAGACATAATATAAACAGAGAAGTGAAGATCTGAATTTTTCTGTGGTATATTTTTTAATGATATATCATCTTGTGAAAGAGAGAATAACACTAGTTCCAAACACTGGTAAATTGTGCTAAGTTTTATGAAATGTTACCCTTTTTTATCTCCGATTATCAGGCAAAGGCCAGGACTTAAGTCAGTTTAAAAAATATGGTTGGAAAGAAGAGGATTTAACCTTTCCAACAATGGTACAAAAAAACTGAACCGAAAACTGGTTCCGCCACAATTGGGCATTGAAATTTGTGACCCTCTAAATACTTAACACAGCCACTTAGTTTGCTGCCACAGCCAGGCTGACCACGCCGTCTTCACCCCGTCACGCTTGGCTCAGTTGCTTACTTTTTGTTTTATGCATCCTTATTGAAATGTATTATCTCACATTCTGAATACAACCCCAG